>JAOTRH010006341.1:0-57492 GCA_034768845.1 Heliamphora exappendiculata
CTCTACGTTGTAAAGTCTCCCGGATGAGACATCACTTCCCCTCAATGTGCTTTCCCTAAGAAAACACGTATCCTGAGATGGACCTCCTTGAATCCCTATCAGCCTTGAAATTCGAGTCTGTATACTCAAGGGGTATAAGGCTATCAGCCTGGTACACCAACATATACTCCCTAGTCCTTTTCAGGTACTTGAGTATATTATTGACCACAGTCCAATGCTCTTCTCCTAGATTAGACTGATATCTACTTACCATGCCAACGGCATAACAGATATCTGGTCTAGTGTCGAGCATGGCATACATGAGACTTTCTACTACCGAAGTATAAGAAATACCTCTCATCCTCTCTATCTCCTGAGGTGTCTTAGGACACTGATCCCTATATAGAGTAATCCCATGTCTGAAAGGAATAAATCATTTCTTGGAATTTTTCATACCAAATCGAGTAATAATCAAGTCAATATAACGGGCTTAGGATAAGCCCATCATCCTACATGATCGATCTCGTATGAGCTTGATCCCAAGAATTTGGCCTGTTTCTCCCAAGTCCTTCATGTCAAATTGACTCGATAACCATACCTTCACCGAAGATAGCAACCCCACATCGTTTTCGATAAGGAGAATGTCATCAACATAAATGACTAGAAATGCTACCTTATGCCCATCGCGCTTTCAGTACACGCAATACTCGATAGGACACTAATCAAAGCCAAAACATTTAATTGCCTGGTCAAATCGAGTGTTCAAAGACCTTGATGCTTGCTTAAGCCCATAAATAGATTTCTTAAGCTTGCAGATCATGTGCTCCTGGCCCTTCGCTATGAACTCGTATGGCTGTATCATATAGATGCTCTCGTCAAGACTTCCATTAAGGAATGCCGTCTTGACGTCTATTTGCCAAATCTCGTAATCGAGATGAGCAGCAATAGATAAGAGAATCCGAATGGACTTAAGCTTAGCCATCGGCTAATAGGTTTCCTCATAATTGAACCCTTCTTTCTAAGTAAACCCCTTCGCTACAAGCCTAGCTTTGAAGGTTTTCACCTTCCCGTCCACTCTTCTCTTTATCTTGTAGATCCATTTGCACCCGATGGGTTTTATCCCATCTAATAGTTCTACAAGATCCTAGACCTGATTAGAGTACATAGATTCTATCTCATATTTTATAGCCTTTTGCCACAAATCTGCATCCTTGTCTTGTAGTGCTTCATTATAGTTTCTGGGTTCGGTATCATGTTTTTTTGGGATCTTGTCGTAAGACAATCCCAAGAACAAGAACCTCTCGAGTTGACGAACAACCCTCTCATTACAACGAAACTCCTGTTGTGTACTCAAGATAGGTGGTATCTCATTCCATTCATTAGGTATATTTCCAGTTGTACCAAATCATCATTCTTGGCATCTTCTAGAACAACTTGCGACCGGGATTTGTGATTTATTACATAATTCTCTTCCAAGAATCTTGTATTTGTGCTAACAAATACCCTCCGACTCTTAGGATTATAAAACCGCCTGTAGTTTCTCTAGGGTATCCTACAAAAAAACAAACTTCTGTCTTTGGTTCCACCATACTTGCATTTTCCACCAATACGTGTGTTGGGTAATCCCCATATCTGGAGATGTTCAAGACTTGACTTACGCCAAATCCACAACTCCTTTGGGGTACCGAGAACCGCCTTAGTAGGTACCAAATTCAGAATAAAAATCGCTGTCTCTAATGCAAACCCCCAAAATGAATGTGATAAAACCGAATAACGCGTCATGTCCCTTACCATCTCCTTAAAAGACTTATTCCTCATTTTTGCCACACCATTATGCCGTGGCATCCTTAGTGCAGACAATTGGGATGTAATCCCATGTTCTGACAAGTAGTCCTTGAACTCTCAAAATATCTTTCGAAAATATCTAACTCTATATATTTATAGGCTTTCAAAATATCTTTTTTTTTGAAATTTTGACATTCGCACCGTAACGCCTAACAGCCCCGGGAACCCGGCATGCATATCTAACCCCGATCATGCATCAAAAAGCATATAAAAATGCTAAATCAAAAATGGCAAACACACGTCAAAAAATGCCAAAAAAGAAAACGGGTAAGGGTCTCACAACTCTACCTCCTTAAAGAAATTTCATTCCCGAAATTCAGCACAATGTCAAAAGAAAACAACTGCGTCAATCGCAATCGACACATGCACTCAAGATGGTCTGCCAAACCATTCCAAGGATGTAGTCAAATCAGGTCAGGCATCCTAAACAATGGCCAACTATCTCAAAGACACGGGATCTACAACTCACCCCAACCTCACATCCTTACCAACCACTGCCTCAACAACACAGCACACTACCAACGAAAACCATCACAAACTCCCAAACATATGCAACAAAGAAACTAGCCCAAAGCCTGTACACTCAGAAACTGGCCCAAAGCCTATATCATCCGGCATGACTGGTGCCCTGGAAGAACTAGAAGCTCCAAGTGCATACGCTTTGGGCAATGTCGCTCTGGCCTCTCGACTATGACTCGGGGCTGTCGGCTGCCGCATCGACTGAACTAAAGTTCCCCTATCTGTCACTTAGGACGTCTAAACTACAGGATGCTGTTATCGACCCTGCATAAACGAACCTCTGGTGTGCCCACTGCACTTGACGCACTGCCTCCCTAAGGATAGTTCTTGTGAATATGTCCTGACTGGCGACACCCGTAGAAAACTAGTAATTCCCTCCCCTGCGGCTGCACTAGTGCTAGACTTTGGGACTACTTTGACTGTAGACAATCCGCCGCACGATGCCGGGGTTGCCTCATTGGTAACAAATCAACACCCTATGCTTTGGCCTCCCAAACGAAGCACTGATGGTGTTGGTGCAGAGAACTGCTGTGGTAACCCAGATGGGTGGAAGCTAGGACCAGAGGACCTTTGCCTCTTGCTAGAACGGTTGCATGTCTGTGCTTCTGTCCCACCCTGTGTTGTCCTGGCCTCCCTAGAAGCATAAATCTCAGTCATAGTGTTCTCCATCCTCGTTGCTGCCTCCTTCAGCTCTGTGAACACCCAAAGTCCAATTGCGACCACACGCTCCCTGATCGCCAGCCTCATGCCCCGCTCAAACCTCATCGATCACAGCTCATCTGTGCTCACCAACTCCGATGCAAATTGGGACAAGCTCGTAAACTTGGCCTCGTATTGCATGATGTCCAACGCCCCTGGGTAAGAGTGTAGAACTCCTCCCTGTACAAGTATCTCTTAGAAGTTGGGAAGTATTTCTCCAGAAACACTCTTGTAAAGGCTACCCATGTGACCCCTACTATGTGTCTGGCGTACCTCCACCACTGGTGAGCATCACCTCTCAGCTAAAATGTGGCAAAAGAAACCTGCAACTCATCCTCCACAATCTGCAACGTGTCTAGGATCCGAGTCACCAGTTCCAACCACTCTGTCGCCACAATAGGATCAGGAGCTCAAGCAAAGGCAGGCGGATCCATGCGCCTGAACTCCCGCATCGCTACTGTAGCCCTCCCCTTAGGCTCTCTCTCTCTCTCTCTCTCTCTCTCTCTCTAACGATCTCACCTCTAACCAACTGCTAGATAGAACCCACCAGCACACGCAACAATTCTATGGCCTCACACGGCCCTTGGGGAGCACTTGCATCCCCAGCATCAGGGATACGAACATCCCCTTGGCCAACACCACGACCACGGCCTTGACCACGGCCTCGCTCTCTCCTCGCAGACGTCTATATGAAAAAGACAAAACATAAGATGCAGCATAAAGCATAAACCACATAAGCATGCTAACACATAAGCACATAGGTTCATGCTAAATAAACCCTACATACCGAGGAGAACCGATAAGAATGACGCGTCAATCTAGATAACCAACTCAGATTCTATACTAGAAATCACGTCAGCTAAATGCGTTTCTAAGTTAGCCAAGTTTGTTAATCCAAACGCCCAAAGGCAAGACTACTCAATCCCAAGGTTGAACCCCCATGCTCACATATACATATCATTCACATCTCTACTATGCTGACACGTCCATGTTATCAAAGTATCTAAACACATGCAATCAAGTACACGTAACGAACCTCACATGGGATACACCCTCTCTTCCCACGGCTCTTAGGTATTTGAACCCAGAGCTCTGATACCAAGTTGTCACGCCCTAAAACTCTGGATCACGTGAAACACCCACACACAACAAAACAGAACACCTAACCTGAGAATATACTCTCAAATTAAATCATACATGCATTGTATATAATTGCTAAAAGGTTACATTACACGGTTGCAACACGGAAAAAATATGTTATAGCATGCATGTTACAGAAAGAACTAAAAAATGGAAGACTATAGATCTTTTGCCTCTTCAGCAACCCCGGATCAACTTACGTGACCGGTACCTGAAAAATATTTTAAATCCCACACCGTGAGTCAAAGCTCAGCAGATACTAGACAACACGTGCAATATAAGCTAAACATGCTAGGAAAATGAGGTGTAATTTTAGAGTCTCTTTCAACCATTCAAAATGATTTTCACAAGAACGAGAAAGCGAGGATAAGAACCTTTTTTGGCTCACACACGGGAGCCTTGAAAAAGGTTTGAAAACGATTTTTAGATCACAATTCACACGAAACTTAAGACAATTTGAAATCAGTTTTATCCATCCCATAATGGAGTTCATGCAATGCATGCAACACTTGTATCCTCAAGATCACACTTTCATCCTTCAGATACACACACACATACACACGTCTTTAGGATCACATTTCCATCCTTCAAACACTCACGCACACATCTTTACGATCACATTTCTATCCTTCAGACTCAATGCAGAACAAACTAGGGTTTTAATGCATAAATTCGTGTACTATCACTATGTTTCACAAATCACGTCACATGCTACACACGTGACTCACATAGCGCTTGCAACCCACGCAACATGCACCACATGCATCCATTCCTCATATCCCACATATACATGCCTACAAAACCTCTAAGTTTTAATGAATGCAACTATGGTACACGTAACGATACCAAAATCATATATCCATCCACATAATTCGTACATAAATAAATTAAAGTTATAAATGTACATAAAAAGTTATATACACACATAGCCATATATAACTTCACATCATTCAACCACCCGTCATATAATCGACATCCACTCACATAGACGAACAATAACTCATAGAACCCAGCCTAACCCGAAGGCCAATGCTAAACCCCTTAAACCACAAGATCACAAAACACCACCTTTCCTCCAAATGTGCCATGAGCCCAAACACGCTCCATACCCAACCACGACGCACACAGCCGTGCCCCAACAACCCACATCTAGCCATGCACGTCACCCTTGAGGACGGCACCTAAACAAACACCTGAGGCCACAAAACGACCCCCGAAGCCACAACCCGACTAATCAAATCCCAAAAAGAATTTAACAGTATTTCAATTAATTAATCCCATAACTAATCAATTGAATACCGTTGGAAACCAATCAAAAACTAAGAAAACTAACCACACAAAATAGCCCAGGTCCAGTCGACTGGACCCCCCCTCCAGGTGACCGAAACAACACACTGAAATCTCGCCAAAACGCCCAAAAATCACTGTCCAGTTGACTGACCCCAGGGTCCAGTCGACTGAACCTCAAAAACCAAGATCTAGTCGACTGAACCTCACGATCCAGTCGACTGACCTCAAGTAGAAACAGGTTCTGAGCTACGGGTTCAACCCTCCAAACCTCAAATCAATGCCTCCAAACTCCCATCCAACACCCTCGAACATACACACGCCCAAGCCTAACACCAAAACCACGAAAGAAATCCCCGACACCCGATTTGATCTACAAAAATCAACTAAAAATAGATTTTTAACCCAAAAATCCAACTTTGAAACAAAATTGATTTTCATGCTGTTAAAGACAGTAAAAACATGCACGATTACACGTAACACCCTTATAAGACACGAGAGTCTAGGATTCTACGTCGGTGAGTTAAAAACTCGATGTCTCGAACCACGTGCAAAATTGAGCTTCATCGAAATGAAATTTTATCCGAATGGAAGCCTAGACCACGATGCCAATAACAAGGATCGGTAGTCTGGTCGTCAAAAATCAAATCCCGGGCCCTCGAGAAGTTAGAGGGAAGGCAGAGAGAAAAAGGAAAAAACTTAGCTGAGAAGTTTTGAAAATATCTTTCAAAAAATATCTAATTCCAAATATTTATAGGCTTCTAAAATATCTTTTTTTTTTTAAGTTTCGAAATTCGCACTATAACTTCCAATGGCCCCGGGAACCCGTCCCCCAAGCATATTTATCCCCGATCATGCATCAAAAAGAATATGAACATGCTGGACCGAAAACGGCAAACACACGTCGAAAAACACCGAAAAAGAAAACGGGTCAGGGCACATAATTAATACTAAAATGTTAACGTACCGGGTCGCTACAACCTTCCCGCTTAGGGAATTTTGTCCCCGAAATTTATTTCTAGTTCTTCGAATCAAAAGTCTTTTTGTTAACATCCTCTGCAATTTTCCATTTTGCGAACATTATTATATTTTACCACATCTCACGTTGTCAACCCTCATTGCCAAATTTTGGCCATTCTTCACGCTTAGTTTCTTAAACTCTATTCATACTCATTCAAGATTTTTGATTTTCTCGTTCCGCACGACTACAAGGTTGCCCCAAAAAAAAACACTCTTCACTAACAGATAACTTCATTCTTTTGAACAAATGACCAGCGTTTTTCTTCTTTCAGATTAAATCAATAACCCCTTGCATTTCTCACAAATGTCCTACATATTTATATTCAAGTCTAGGTATGATGTCCCTTTTTGATACAAACATAACCAGGAGGGTTAGTATGAAATCCAGAGTGTCCATGCACTATTTTCTGCCCATAATACTCAATCAAGAATTCAACAGCAATATTCTCTAGGTCAACCCTTTTTCTTTCTATCAAGTCCTAACAAGATATGTACCATTTCCTCAACAATACTTTCTCCCACAATTGAAATCATTCAAATACAATGTTGCCCAACGGTTAGAAAGATTATTCTTATAATTCACTATGTAGAACAGTATTCCCTTCATCATCTCAAATCACCACTTGAAGAAAATTAAAAAATGGTCCTTACATGCCGAATTTGATGTGATAGTTGCAGCCAACACACCAACTGCTGCACTAGCAGCGAAGGGATTTCTAGCTCGTAACTTAACCTCATATTCAAATAGAATAATTGAGATGCTACATACATTCCTGACAGTGCCATCATAACAGACAATGGCATCCCGAAGGATAATCACTAAAGCTTTGAATAAAGTTTCAGGTTCTGCCAACCTCCTAGATGAGTGAAGTTCTTCTCTGGCATAGATAGCATAAGTCGTCCCATGGTAGGAATTCAATCTGTGAAAAAGATATCATGTCACCAATTCAAATTCTTCAGTGTTGTAGGAATCACAGAAGGAATACTTATTCTCGGAAAGAGAAATTATATTCTCAACCCCCCTTATTAATCCCTTAAATACTTTCTTAGTTACAAAGATTAGATTGCCTAAAGATCATTTGTGTCTATGTTTTCAAAATGCTTAAGACTCCTAGCCATTATTCCTTCATCCATTCCATTTCTAAATACACTGCTCTATAACAAAGTCCGCTAACAAACAAAGCAACTATTTTCCACGAGTTTCTAACACCCTGCTTCACCTTATCATAGGATTACCAAGGACAAAACTCTCCTCCAAACGAGATCTATACTCAACTACCAACTTAACTATTTTCCATGCTCTACTAACACTAGAATATTATTATCATACCACGCACTAAAGTACTCAACTCTTAACTCCTAAGTTCAAATCTCTTGCCATTTAACAAACATCGGGCCGTATCCTCACAAGCCCATATCATAACCACAACCACAGCTTTACTCTAACCTTGGAAACATTCTTCAAATTAGGAAAGATTATAAGATTCATTAAGATCAAAGTTCAATTTACCCAAAAAAAAGTTAAATTCACCAATTCTCCCTTTAAATTTTAACACAATATAAGCATATAAATGTATTGAATGCAACCAGACACAACACACCTCCAATCATACACATACCGAGGAGAACCATTAAGAATGACACGTCAATCTGGGTAACTAATCCAGATTTCTTGTAGAAAGAATGTTGACCAAACGCTTTTTTATTTCGAACCCTAGGATAGTTGGCCAGATGCCCGAAGGCAAGTCACACCATTCTCCATGTTCATCCTCCATACCCACATAAACACATAGCACACGCAGATAATTCATTCGTAAACCCATGCAAGCATACAGTCCATGCCGTGTACTGATGCCTACGTTAATCTAACAATTCACAACAATTCGTATCCATCACATACTAATACCTGCGACTCAAAGGTATTCGAACCAAGAACTCTGATACTCCTTTCAATAAAACTCCATATATGGTTTGAACCTCCTTTAAAGAAAAACACTAGAATGCAATTTGTTTTAAAAGAAGTTCCTTTCTTAAATTTAAAAAAAATTAAGTAAATTTCTTAAAAATTTCGGCAGAATCTCCTCCGTTTTACGGACTATCCCAAATTTACCTGTCAAACTCAATTCACAATATTTTTTTGGATAATTAACTCAAGTCACATTATATATATACTCAGGCACCGCCTGGATCTCCATATCCAACCACAATTAAAACTATTTATCAGCCATACAATATTAAACTCTATAATGACTAACAAGCATCACTTCATTACTATTGCATCTATTTCCATGAGCTTTAAATCATACATGCATCTCTTTGAATTCGTATACTAATAACATTCATCCAAAACCATCTCAATGTTTCCATGAGGTTTCCCAATATAATACTTTGAAGCAAATACATGAGACTTAAACGTATATGTAAGATTACATCTCTAAATCAAAATAATAAAATTTACTCATTTCTTCCAATGCACTCTTCAAGATAATTACCAAAAAAAAAACCTGTAAAAGATTGGACACATACAACCTAAGCTGAAACTCGTAGGATAAGACGAGTAACAGTGCAATGCATTATTTGTGAGGTGTGAATGACATGCTATAATGCAATCATAAATAAATCATATTTATGACCCCCCTTTTTTTTCTTTCTTTATCATCTTCTCATCTTTTATTAATTTAATCCTTACTCTTTTTTATTAAATCATTCAACATATTTTCATTAGTTCCACTATTGATTTAAGTTCTACGCTCACCCAATATAAATATTGATTTATTCTCTTATTATTCCATTTTATTTAATTCGTCTTACATTTTTTTGGGTAATTGATTGTAACATAAAAAAGAGAAAAAAATGTACATGATTCCAAGGGGCATACCCCAGGTAATTACAACACAACCAATCTAAACATGAAAGCAACAAAAGCAACTAGACCCACATAACCCCCCGCATGGCAGCGGGGGAAACTATCCATGCACAACCCACATGCATAGAAAGCAATAACACCAGCAGAAATCGGCACCACCATACCACATAGCGACAATTCGAACGAGTAACGACAAAACCCAACCAATCCAAAACCAAGACATTATCGAGGGAAATACCAGTTCAAAGGACCACCAGAGGACCTTTTCTTTTTCTTTTTGCTATTATAATCCTTCATACCTGACATTTTCTTTGCATGAGATGCCGGTATTTCACCGAAACCTTCATCAGCGATATCTAAGAGAGCTTGAAAAGAATTTGAGGAAAGAAATTCATGAACTGCTTGCTCCCGGACTCCAACATTTGCTGACATTGATAACTTCACAGTAGTAGCATCAACCTCAGGCACCTCAATCACGACTGTAGAATTCTCCCTTTCCTTGCTCAACCCATCTGCACAAGATGCCAAAGCATCCTCCTGCCCTTTTCCCACCTGAATCCGTACCTTTTGGCATTCTAGGGGAGCATCCTTGCAAAGCTCAGGACCATCACAAGCAGCAGTTGGGATATTGACTTTGGCACTTACTTCCCGGGCACCATTGCCACCTTTGTTCAGAGCTTTCAACTTAGCTCCAGTTACTTGCTCCCCCTTAGTAGTCTTGGAGGGGGTGGGAGAAGGTTTTGGATTACAATTGTGGCCAAACACTTTACATGCTGAGCATGTGGGAGCGATCCACTGGTATTCCACCCGGATGGTTACCGCGCCTCCATTGAGTTTAACTATCACCTCATGCAGGAGCTCATCCCCAGCAGAGATTTCAATACACACTCTTGCATAGTCTAATCTCTTCTTAGTTGCTGTAGCTTGATCAACATGTAAAGGTCTACCTATGGTACTGGCAATCCTGCCAAAACCTAAGGCAGTCCAAAATTCCAATGGGAGTTTGTGAAGTTTAACCCACATTGGGATGGAAGATGGGTGAGTTGTAGAGGGAACCAACATTCTCTTCCATTCAGTCATAATCAAGTAACGCTTGGAGAAGAACCCCTTCCAAAATTTTCAATTTAGTGGTTTCATCTTTGAACTCAAAGAAAAAACATGAACCTATCTGTTTAATGGATTCAGGAGCATTATCTTTATCCCCGATTCATTTCCATTCTCTTTGGTTCGTTATCCAATATTTCGATTTACATCTTTATAAGTATTGTTCATTTCTCTTTCCATTTTCTCATTCTTATTAGACTCATTATTCAACCCAATTCAACGGTTGACATTCTTCTATTTCCCTTATTTTCTTCTCTTGTCATAAATTTTGGTTTCTCTTTAACTTTCTTTAGTTATCACTTTCATTCTCATTTTCTTTTTAATAAGTTATTAAATACCAATGCACACTTGTCTATTATGAAACCATTAACTTTCCTTTCTGTTTTTTATAGTAATTAAATGTAGTATAAAAGAAAAGAAAAAAATAATGTGATTCCAA
This sequence comes from Heliamphora exappendiculata, assembly GCA_034768845.1. Taxonomy (NCBI): domain Eukaryota; kingdom Viridiplantae; phylum Streptophyta; class Magnoliopsida; order Ericales; family Sarraceniaceae; genus Heliamphora; species Heliamphora exappendiculata. Next base: position 10,899 of record JAOTRH010006341.1, read on the forward strand.
GAGGCATACCCCCGGCAATTACATCACTAACCCACAAGCAAAGAAAAAACAAACAACATGACCCACATCACTCCCGCATGGAAACGGGGGAGAAAATCTAACAAAACATATACTGCGCACAAACACACATCAACCCCGCAGGATAAACATACCAGTCTACAGGACCAGAAGACTGTTGATTCTATTTTTTACCACTTAACAGCTTAACTTACTTACTCCCTGCCTTCTATTTAGAGGGAGAGAAAGGATCTACAAAATCCTTAGCCTCAATATTACCCTCATCCAAAAGCACGCTCAAGGAATTTGAAGTAAGAGTTACATTTGCCGCTTGCTCCCTGTCACCCATCTCTGTTGAATTTGTTGAATCCACATAAACTGCATTATTTCTACGCACCTCACGATCACCTGCATCCACATGTGAAGGAGGAGCAGCATGCTCTACTAACGAGCCATCCGCCTTTTGTTTCCTATTGTCCGCGTATGTGGATTTTGTTAACTTCACTCCAAAAGTAACATTCGTAGGCACATCATCTATCTTGATATTAGCTCCTTTCTGCGTAACTTTGTCAATGCCCATAACATTTGAATCATTATCTGGCTCACAAATCTTCCCTATGTTCAACGCAGCTACACACGTGGGAGAAGCCCAAGAGGAAACAAAGAAGGACAATCAAACCTACCAGCACCTCTGGCGGCTTCCTTTCCTCAACCGACTGGAGTCAAATCATCGTGACACTCTGCAGGCTTATTCTGGCATTGACTAAAATTATGCCCGAAAACTTTACAATGCGAGCAAACTAATGGAAGACCTTGGTACTCAACACTAACTTCTACAATATTCCCTTCACATTGAACCAAGATAGAATGTGGCAAAAGCGTGGTAACATCGACTTCCACACAGACCCGCGCATATGAGATGCACTGCTTTGTATCCGTGGCCTTATCTAGATAGAGAGGAATACCAACATCACTAGCTATTCTACTCAAACATGCAAAATTCCAGAATTCTAGGGGTAACTCATGAAATTTTACCCAAATAGGAATTTTAGAAAGAGCCTCTTTAGCAAGCTTGAGCCTCTTTTTCCAACAACGCAAAATCAAGAGCCTTCCCGAGAAATGCCAAGGCCCCTTATCTAAGATCTTCTCCATAGCTTCCATACCGCATAACTTAAAGATGTAGAAACCTTTGTCAGTACCATATACATCCACCAAACCCTCTGGCCCCCACAACACCCTAGCCGTGGCTCTAACCAAACCGAAAGCGAGGTCTATATCCAAGAAATAGCCCATTAGACATGGTTCCCAAGACTTGTCATCAACCAAATCATCTGCAATTTATATAATGTCAGGATGGTTTAGGTCCTTAGATTCCACAAATTCAAGGTTAGAGCTAGAAAAACTTCAGTTCATAAGCAAAGATGCCCAAGATTTTGGTTGAGGCAAATTCTCGAACACCTTGCCTACATTGTCAACAGTAGTCCACCGTGTCACCTCTACCGAAATGTGCGGCTCTATTATTGGCGCCCGAAACCTAGTATTGTTTCCACCCAAACCTGCCCCATGAAGAGCCCTAGGCTCCTGACCATGACTGCCACCAAATCGAACACCTCCCCTGTAAGGGAGACGCCCACCACCCCTACCTCTGGCCAGAGCCCATAGAACATGAGCCTCCCTACCATGTTGTTTATCTGTACTAACCTCGGAGCTAATACTGGGCTCCTCAGAAATACCTGTATTTTGGAATTCCTCATGAAAACAAACACCGGAGCTCTACGGTGCTACCTCTATCGCAGATACACCGTTGTGCGTGTCGACACCACAAGAGAGCTTCCTCGAGTTCAACTCTCTCAGCAAAGCAAGCTGGGCGCGTAGGTCTTTAAAAACCTCCGCTCAAATAGGGCTTACCCCAGACTTCAAAAGAGCAATTTCAGATTCCAATGTTTGTTCAAATTGGATTTGAGCTGCTTGTATCTTGGTCAAAACATGTGTCTCAGAGGAATCCTGGTTCAGATTCACTGGATTTTGTCCATTTGGGGAGATCGGCACTGGTGCGCATGGGAGACCCTCAAGTTTAATTTCTTGCTTCAAAGGTTTCCTTTCAGTTCATAAGTCCCTTATCCACAGTTACATTTCATTTTATCATTCATTTTCAGAGGTGTTCAATCCAGGGTCCCCCATCTTAATATGTTTCCTGGCAAGGGAGGCAGGCGGTTCCCTTTTAGAGGGGGCGCTCGGTTTAGTCGAAGTAATCAGTTGACAAGAGCCCCTCAAGGGTTGCGAATGATATTGGGAATTCAAGGTCTTGGGCTCCTAAGGCTTCTTAGTCCATATTGAAAGAGGTGACAGTGGGCTTTGAGACATCTGAAACCGTAGGTAAGGTGGTCGACAATTTGCCTCAACCGAAATCTTGGGCTTCTTTGCTTATGAACCAAAGTTTCTCCAGCCCTAACTTAGAATTCGTGGAATCAAAGGACCCAAACCACTGAGGTTATTGAGATTCCCGGTGATTTGATCGATGACAAGGATTGGGAACCATGCCTTGTGGGTTATTTTTTGGATATAGACCTGGCTTTTGGCTTGGTTAGAGCCACATCTAGGGCGTTATGGGGGCCAGAGGGCCTGGTGGATGTATATGGGACTGACAAAAGATTCTAGATTTTTAAATTTTGTGGTGTAGAAGCTATGGAGAAGATCTTAGATAAGGGGCCTTGGCATTTCTTTGGTTGGCTTAAGCTTGCTAAAGAGGCTCTCTCTAAAATTCCTATTTGGGTCAAATTCCATGAATTACCCCTTGAATTTTGAAATTCTACATGTTTGAGTAGAATTGCTAGTGCTGTTGGTATTCCTCTCTATTTGGATAAGGCGACAGATACGCAGCAACGCATCTCTGATGCACGGGTCTGTGTTAAAGTTGACGCGACTAAGCCTTTGTTGCACTCAATTTTGGTTCAATGTGAAGGGGATACTGTGGAAATTAGTGTTGAGTACCAAGGCCTCCCCTCGGTTTGTTCTCATTGTAAAGCTTTTGGTCATGATATTAGTCGATGCCAGAACACGCCTGTGGAGCGTCCAAATGAATGGACTCGAGTCGGTCGCGGAAAGGAGGAAGTGGTGGGCAAAGATGTGATGATGTAGAAAGGGGCTAATATCCTGGTGGCTAATGTGACTAATAATGTCGCTTCTGGTGTGGAGTTAACAAAACCCGTAGATGAGGATAATAGGGTGCAAGAGGCGGATGATTCATTGGTAGAGCATGAAGCTCCTCCTTCACATGTGGATGCGGGTGATAGTGAGGCGCCTAGAAATAATGCAACTTCTGTGGATTTCACAATCTCAGCAGCGACGGGTGACAGGTTTTTTTTGTTAGTTTCTTTCCCCCGCTTCCATGCGGGGGTTTTGTGGGTCATGATGTTTTTTTGTTTCTTTGTTTTGTTGGTTAATGATGTATTTTCCTGGGGTATGCCCCTTTGATTCATGTGATTTTTTTTTATGCTACATTTAACTACCCAAAAAAAGACAGTGATTCACAAGTTACAACAACAATTATAATAATGCAATCGACAGATATTGAACTAGAATACAAAAACTGCAAACCAACACTAGAGCTTTCAGAATCAAAGCTCATGCCAAGTTTAGGCTTCGAAGCACAATCATCACCCAACCCATCGACAATAGTGTGGGGTTTAACAGTTGAAACCATTTGAATAAGGAAGTGAATACAAATCAACAGATACTTCAAATCAAATGAAAATCAACAGATACTTCAAATCAAAATTAGTGCTTCAAATGAAAATCAACAGATACTAGATACTTCAAATCAAGATTAGGGCTTCAAATGAAAATCAACAGATACTTTGATTTTAGGGCTTCAATCGATACTTTGAAAATCAACTAATACTTCAAATCAAAATTAGGGCTTCAAATGCAATATGAAGTTAGAACGTGAAAGTCAACAAATCGAACTTCAAATGAAATTAGGGCTTGAAATCAGGACTTCAACTGAATGACATCGTCGGGGTCGGGGGCGGGTCAGAGGAAGAAGCGGTGAGTATGAGGGTGAGCACTAAAACGTAAAGACCGGCGGTGGAGGGGGCGAACGACGCCGGCGGTGGAGGGGGTGAACGACACCGGCGGTGGCAGTTGAGTAGCGTGCGACGGAGGAAGGCTAACGCACACACGCACACACACACGTCTTTAGGATCGCATTTCCATCCTTCAGACACACACACACGTCTTTAGGATCGCATTTCCATCCCAACAAATGCATCTTCTCGGACTTTCACCGAGGGACCGCAGCCCCGTCTAATGCATGCCTTGTTAACGAGGGTTAACATTCACAGAACCACCTGTTCAACTATCCCTTTCCATACACCTATGCATAACTAAAAGGGTTTAAATGCATAAAACCGCGTACCAACATTACATTTCACAAATCTCGTCCCATACTACACACGTGACCCACGTTACACTTGCAACCCATGCAGCATGCACTACATGCATCCTCTCCTCAGAGCTCACACACACGTGCCTATAAAATTCTGAGTTTTAAAGCACAAAACCAAGTTACACATAACGATATTAAAACCATGTAATCCATCTACATAATCCATACATAAATAAACTAGAGTTATAAATGCGCATAGCCATGTATAATTTCACATCATGATGCCACCCGCCACATAACCCGACATCCACTCCCATGAATGACCAACAACCCACACAACCAAGCATAACCCGAAGGCCAACACCAAACCCCTCATACCACGAGGTCAAAAAACACCATCTTTTTCTAAAAGAACCACGGGCCCAAACACGTCCTGCACCCAACGAAAAACAAACACCACGCACCTAACCGTGCACCACACCCACATCTAACCATGCACGACACCCCCAAGGATGCCACTTACACAAACACCCGAGGCCACGACACGACCCCCGAAGCCACAACACAACCAACCAAACCCCAAAGAGAATCTAATAGTATTTCAGTCAACTAATCCCATATATCAATCAACTGAATACCGTTGAAAATTAATTAAAAACTAAGGAACCAATCACCAAACAACAACACATAATAGCCCAGAACCCAGTCGACTGAACCCCCCTCCAGTCGACCCAAACACCCTACTAGAATCTCACAAAAATGCCCTAAACACACTGGTCAGTCGACTGAACTCACGATCCAGTCTACTGAACCATGATCCAGTCGACTGATCCCCTGGTTCGGTCGACTGAACCCAGGCAGAAACCACCTCCGAGCTATGGGTTTCAACCTCTAAACCCTGAAACGAAGACTCCAAACTCTCATCTAACACCCTCGAACATACGCATGCCCAAGCCTAACACTAAAACCTCGAAAGAAACACCTGAAACACGATTCCATCCAATCAAAATCGACGAAAAATAAATTTAAACCCAAAAACCCAACTTTTGAAACAAAATCAGATCTTATGCTTTTTAACAGGTAAAAATACGCACGATTACACGTAGCCCCCTTATAAGACATGAGAGTCTAGGATCCTATCTCGGTGAGTTGAAAACTCGACAACTCGATCCATGTGCAAAATCGAGCTTCTCCATAATAAAATTTCGTTTGGATGGATGCGTAGACCACGATGCCAATAACAAGGATCGACTGCTAGATTGTTGAAAATTGAGCCTTGAGCCCCCGAGAAGTTAGAGAAAAGGCAGAGAGAAAAAGAAAACAACTTAGTGGAGAAGTTTTGAAAATATCTTTGAATTAATAGAATGAACTTGATAACATTTGTTATTGGCCGGTCTTGGCCTCATCTTTTGGTATAAGGATTGTGGTCCTAACAATTTCCTTTCCATACCTTCTGTCTTCTATGAGAAGGTTAGAATTAGGTTTAATTTATTGCTTTAAGATTATTGATCGTTAGCTCTCTGATTCTTTAGTTCAAATTTTCTTCATCATCACTTTTGAGAAAACAATCGAAAGATTTTAGAATATTGTTTCACACCTTGCATGCTAGCACCAAACTCATTGTAATTTTAAAATTCAATAAAACAGTTTATTTGGATATTATGACCGCAAAAATCCATGTAACGGGCGTAGCTCTTGTGAACTAACATCTTTGTGGCCGTGAAATTGTTATTCATGATCGCAAACTTTGAGCCTTAAAGCCTTAAAATCCAACTCATGTTGGATCAAAACATTCATCGCCTTGCACAACCACATACCAAAGTTGTTGGTTTCATTGAACTTTTCAACTTTAACTTTGCATTAGACACCATAGTCCACCGTACATAACCACTCGAACCATTTGGTTTTTTTCCCTAAGTAGATTTGGCCATCAGAACTTTTTAAACTCCACTATAAATAATATTTAGCACTTAAAAATGACTAAAAAAATAACCCTTTATGCTCCAGTTAAGGAAATAGAATTTTAAAAATTGAACAGAGCAAATCGGAGATCTTAATTGAATTTGGAATGACCAAAACCGATGGGAACCATACTAATCTGTTTCAAAATATGGCAAAAGTAAGCTGAATCGGCCAAAAACTAATATCAAATTGTCTGAGGACTGGTGATGCGGTGTGGCACAGGGGCACGCAGGCTGGGCTAGTGGATCAGGCCGAAGAAAATGGAATGTGTAGGTTAGCACGTGGGTTGAATCTTAATGTCGGAGCTTTTTATTCTTCCACTCAATGCCTAACAAATCTGAAATAGTGAACTTAGTTCGTCTTTGGCGCATTACAAATACTCACAGAGATTTAATCGGAACACGAGAATGCATTTGTATTTAGTGTGCGGCTTGCATTTTACGAATTTATATAAACATAGTTTTATAATTATATGAGAGTAGGGTTTGTAGTAATATCGTGGCTAGGGTTTTAGATTTTTGTTATAAATATGAATCTTTTATTTCTAGTAGGTTGGGTGAAGAATTGAATTAAAAAGGTCAAAATTAGAGAGACGAAAAAATATCAAAAATACTGAGGTGAAATTTTTTGTCACTTCGAATTGCTGTGCAAAGAGAAAAAAAAAACACAAGCTTTAATTAAAGTCTTGACACCAATTGTTGTGCAAGAAAGCACAAAACATACCCAAATAAACACAAAGAGGTCAATTTACCAGGTTCGACAATTCTTATATTTTTATGAATAACAAAATTTTATATATATATATATATATATATATATATATAATGAATTACAAATTACTCAACAAGAAATAATCTTGCCATGGAGTAAATATTCAATATTATTTGAGCAAGTCTAGGTAGTGTTCTAATTTCACAATTATTTGTGTGCTTAGTAGAACACATCATTTTTTATTATTATTTTATTCAACATGTGAATATGTGTCATCTAGTAATTTAAGTAGAGTATTGCTCCGAGAGTATTGAATAATTATTCTTACCCATGATAATACAATCATCACTACTTACATAGTCATTGCGATTTAGTTAAAAATTAGTTTGTGTACAAAATAAATGCCGTTATATCAATGTAGTAGTTCGTAGAATGCGTTCGGATCATTTATTTTTACACGTGGATTGATGCATCCTAATATTATAATTTAATTATAAATTACTGTTTTATAAAGTAGATCTTGCTATCTACAAATAATAATCAGTCGAATGTGACGTTCAAGTTGTACACGTAATAGTTTGTTGTTGCATGCTATAAGGATTCCCGACGAGAATGGACATTACTGTTTTGGAGAAGGAGACATTGCCAGTTGTTGAGTCCCCAGTCCACCAGGCTGAAAATTATTTTTTTATTTTGTATTCTATTTGAAAAATAAATGTGTAAATAAATTATTTAACACACCTAGCAAAAAGTATTGCACATATAGCTCACAATTAATCTGTAGTATTCTTTACCATACCTACGTTGGGACTGAAGTTAAAAATTGTCATCCAATTGAAGGTCTATGTGTAGGTTAAATCCCAACGTATCATTATGAAAACTTGAAACCAAGCGCTCTTAAGACAATGACAACGAATTCTTAATCACTGAACAACCACACGTTGGTTCCAGGCTGAAAATTATTAAGTATTAACAAACAATTACTTTTGTACTGTTTAGGTAATATTTTCGTTAAATAAAATTTATTAATATAATTTGATTAAGTAAGTTAATTGTTTTTTATTTTTTTATCTACTAAACAAATAAGTTATTATTATTTTATTTAAAATATTTTTTTATATATTTAAATAAAACAGTAATTATTTTGTGTTCTTGAAATAATATATGGCAAGTTCACATAATTCTCCCACTTAATATGGTGGTGACAAATTTTATAATGAGACAAAATAATTAATTTTTGTTGGATGATTAGAAGATAAAAAATAACTTATATTTTTAAAATTATAATAATTTATTTACTAAAAATATGACATAACATTATTTACATAATACTTCAAGAGTATCTAATAAGCGTATTTAATAACTTGCATAAATAAAGACGTGTCGCGTAAATAACAATGTCTGTTTTAAAAATACTGAATAATTAATTTGGTATTGTAAAAATAATAAACTGACAAAATTTTAAACTAGTAAACAAATACTGAACTCAAATATATAAAAATAATTAATTTTTCGAGAACAGTTATATCATAGATTTTCAAGATCATATATATATTTATTTACAAAATTGAATTCCTTATACAACATTCTATCTTAGTCACCTCTCCATAGAAATCTAATTCTTATATATATATATATATATATATATATATATATATATATACACACACGAAATGAGATTGCATTTACGAAGACCATTAATATGGTTATTCATTACAGTTTTTTCGTTTCATAACATTCCCCCTTGAATATATATATATATACACATATGAAATGAGACTGCATTTATGAAGACCATTAATATGGTTATTCATTACAATTTTTTCGTTTCATAACACTCTCCCTTGAATGACCATATACTAAGAATATACCTCATTAAAACCTTACCAAAGAAAATTCAATAGGACAAAACCTTTGGTGAAAGAAAAAGAGTATAATATTATTTTGTTCCCATCGTGGTGATAAATACCGTCAGATTATCCCATTAAAATCTTGCTAAGAACAATCCTGTGAAAAAAAACTTTAGACGAAGAAAAAAGAGTACAATCTACTAATGTTTTTTATGTAAGTGTCTCCCCCTCGACTTCGCATGATAAATTCCTAAGTTGATGCATTTCAATTCTCTCTACTAACTTTCTAAATGTTGCAGTCGGTAATGATTTTGTAAATAAATATGCTGGATTATCACTTGATGTAGCCTCCGTTGATTTGTTGAATCATTGACCGTAATCAAAAATTTTTGGAGAAATATGCTTAGTCCGATCACCCTTAATGTAGCCTCCTTTGATTTGTTAATGCATGTCGCATTATTTTCATACAATATTGTTGGAGTATCTTTAATAAAGGAAAATTTATATTTTTTCTGAATATGTTGAATCATTGACCGTAATCAAATACACTCTCGACTTACTTCATGAATTACCAATATCTCATAGTGATTTGAAGAAGTTGTAGTTAATGTTTGTTTTACAGATCGTTATGATATAGTTGTGTTACCATAAGTAAATACATACCTTGTTTGCGATCAAGCTTCATGTGGATCAGAAAGATAACCAACACCTGCATATCCAATTAACTGTGATTTTGATCCATTTGAATAGAACAAACCCAGGTCTGTTGTGCCTTGAAGATATCGTATTATATGTTTAACTCCATTCCAATGTCTTTTAGTTGGCATAGAGCTATATTTTGCTAATAAATTGACATATAATGATATGTTTACTCTTGTACAATTTGCAAGATACATAAGGGCCCCAATCGCATTAGATATGGTACTTTAGGACCAAGAAGTACTTCTCCATCCTCTTGAGGACAAAATTGGTATTTCTTTGTATCAAGTGATCAAACAACCATATGAGTGCTCAAAGGATAAGCTTTATCCATAGAAAAATGTTTCAAAACTTTTCTTGTCGATGTAGACTGGTGTATAAGAATTCCATTTCGTTAATGCTGAATTTGTATGCCGAGACAAAATTTTGTTTTGCTAAGATCTTTCATTTCAAACACGTTCTTTAAACAAATAACAGTTTTTGTCAACTCTTTTGAAGTTCCAACAAGATTCAAATCATTTACATATACTGCGACAATAGCAAATTCAGATCTTGTCCTTTTAATAAAAACACATGGACATATTGGATCATTCACATATCTTTCTTTAACTAAATATTTACTGAGTCGATTGTACCACATGCGTCCAGATTGCTTCAACCCATATAACCATCATTGTAATTTGATTGAATAGACACTTTTAGGTTTTAAATTGCATGCTTCATACATTTGATATCCTTCAGAAATTTTCATATAAATATCAGTATCAAGAGATGCATATAAATATGCTGTAACTACATCAATTAGATGCATATCCAAACTTTCTGTAACCACCAAGCCAATTAAAAGTCTAAATGTAATTGCATCCATGACAGGTGAATACGTTTCCTCGTAATCAATACCCAGTCTTTGTGAGAAACCTTGTGCAACCAATCGTGCTTTGTATCTTACAATCTCATACTTCTCATTTCATTTTCGTACAAATATCCATTTATATCCAACTGATTGTTTCCCTTCAGGGGTTTGAACTACAGGTCGAAATACTTCACATTTTGTTAGAGCATTTAGTTCTGCCTGAATTGCTTTCTTCTAAAATGGCCAATCATTTCTACGTCGACATTCTTCGACGATTTGTGGTTCATTTTAATCATTACTTCAGGTAATGCCAAGAGAAACTTTAAATAAGAATACGTTGTTGACAACCATTTTATTTCTATACCAAATTTCTCCTGTACTTATGTAATGTGTTGAGATTTCATTATTTTCAGGTACTTGTTCCTCTTCAGGAGAAAAATCATTTCGAACTCTCTCTTTAAGAGGTTCCACTTCTAGGATTGTTTGTTTTGGGGATTTCGCCTCTTCAGGGACACTAGTGAGTACAACTTCTTTAGAAGTACCAACTTCTCTACCTTAAATTGTCCTCTTCCAAGAAACTTTATCTTTGGCTCCGACAGGTCTTCCACGTTTCTAGCGTGCTTTAGACTCATTTGCTGCTATATCACTCGATTTAAGAATATCAATTCATGCTGGAGTGTTAGCAGTTGGTATATGAGACTTTATTATTCTCTTTGCGTTAGTAAATACATCTGGCAATTGATTTGCAATACTTTGCAAATGAAAAATTCTTTAAACTTCTAGTTTACATTGATTAGTACGTCGATCAAGATGCGATAGCATTGGAGCATTCCAAGTGATTTCAAGTTGAGGTTTAGGCTACAAGTTTTCTTTTCCTAATGATGGAAAAATTGATGCATCAAAATGACAATCATCAAAACGTGCCTTAAAAATATCACCAGTAAGTGGGTTCCAAATACCTAATAATGGAGGGAGATTCAAAACCCACATAAATCCCAAGTCGACGTTGGGGACCCATTTTAGTGCGTTGAGGGGGTGAAATAGGAATATAAACAGCACAACTAAAAATTCTTATATGACTAATATTTGATTCTTGACCAAGTACAAGTTGTAATGGCGAGTACTTATGATGTGCAGTTGGTCTAATGCGAATTAGAGATGCTGCATGTAGTATGGCATGTCCCCAAGTAAAAATAGGTAATTTTGACCTCTTAAGTAGACGTCGAGCAATTAATTGAAATCTTTTAATGAAATATTTGGCTAAACCATTCTGAGTATGAGTGTGTGCAATAAAATACTCAACATCAATCCTAATAGCTATGCAATAGTCATTAAATGATTGCGATGTAAACTCACCAACATTATCTAGACGAATTTTCTTAATTGGATAATTTGGGAATTATGCTCGTAATCTAATTATTTGAGCAAGCAATCTAACAAATGCAGTATTTCGAGTAAAGAGTAAACAAGCATATGACCATGAAGTTGATGCATCTATTAGAACCATGAAATAACAAAATGGACCACATGGAGGATGTATAGGACCACAAATGTCTCATAGAATTCTTTGTAAAAAGGTTGAGGATTCAACAGTTACTTTTGAGGGTGATGGTCTAATAATAAGTTTTCCTTGTGAATATGCAACACATGGATAATCACTTGGTAAAAGAATCTTCTGATTCTTTAGTAAATGCTCATGTGAATTTTTAGTAATTCGACGCATCATTATTGATTCAAGATTCCCAAGGCGATCTTACCATAACATAAATAATTTTGAATCGATGCACTTCTGGTACATCACAACATGTGATTCAATTGATCTTATTATGGTATAATATAATCTAAAAGAAAAGGCAGAAAGTTTTTCTAATAATAGCTTCTAGTCAAAAATAGTAAAAGTTATACAAAAATATTCTTTTTTATCTTCATCTATAATTTCAATATGATAACCATTACGACATAAATCTTTAAAACTTAACAGAATTCTTCTAGATCTGGTAGAATATAATGCGCCGTCAATACAAAGTTTTGTACATTTTGGTAATAAATATTAGCTCTTTCAAAGCTTTCAATTAATTTTGCAGATCCTGATATTATATTGACATTAGTCTTTATCAATATTAATTTCGTAAAATATTTTTTATCACGAAAAATAGTGTCCGTTGTTGCACTGTATGCTAGGCAAGCATTTCTATCAATTGTATTGTTTAAATTAGATAATACGTCAAGATCCATGATTCTTACTCGATACTACTAAGACGAATCTTTTTCTTCTAATTAGCTAGAGTTTCGTGCTAATGACATGTTGTGAAAATACTAAACTGACAAAATTTTAAACTAGTAAATAAATGCTGAACTCAAATATGTAAAAATAACTAGTTTTTCGAGAACAGTTATATCAAAGATCTTCAGGATCATATATATATTTATTTGCAAAATTAAATTCCTTATACAATACTCTATCTTAATCACCTCTCCATGAAAAGCTGATATATATATATATACTCGAAATGAAACTATATTTATGAAGACCATTAATATGGTCATTCATTATAGTTCATTCATTTCATAACATTCGGTAACTTACTGCAAGAGAGTGGGAGCGTGGAAACTGAGAGGTCCACCCCACGTTTCTCATGGACTAATTATTAGTGCTCGAATCTGTTCGTGGAGTTTAATTTTATTTTTTAAACAAAATTTGCTTTAAATTATTATTTAATTATTTTAATTTTATACTTAATAATTTTTAAAGATAAATAATGTGGTTTTAATTAACTAAGAAAATTAAATGAAAAATAATTATTATTTTTAAAATATTTTGAAAAACTAAAACCTTTGGGTTTTAAAAACACAAACCCATTATGTTTTCATGAATTTTTCTTTTGGAAATCTATCCTGAAAAAAATCTCAATTCTTTTTGAGTAAATTATACTGGCTTCACTGAGTTTTGAGAAAAAATATAAAAAAACTCCAAAAAAACATTATCATAATTTTTTGGGGGTAATTAAACGTGATATAGATAGAAAAAAAGGATATAAGAATACAAGGGGCATATCCCAGGCCTTACAAATCACCACCAAGAACAAAGCGAAAAAAGAAAAACAAAAAAGCTTTAGGCTTAGCCAGAACCAAACAAACGACTTTAAGCTGAGCCGAAACCAACATAAAAACAACATAAACCAAACTATGGATGCCTAAACCGTAACACAAGAAGGGTTATGGGCAAGAAAACCATAAACCAATCGAGCAATTATATGCAAATTAAACCTAAACAAACCAACCCATAACAAGCAAGGATAGCCGCGGCAGCAAAAAACAACTACAACAAGCAGGGTCAACCACGGCAGCAAGAAACAACTACAACAAGTAGGGATAGCTGCAGCAAAAAATAGTAAACACAACCAGCTGAAAAGCCTGCAGAACCAAGGCTGGCGAAGAGGACAAGAACGAGTGAAGAGGAACCAAAACATGCCTCACTCAAAATCGCAGCACCAAAGAGAAAAACCAACTCCACAAGAGGAGACCAAGGCAATAAACACAGCCGGAAAAGCAGCACAAAAAAACCACAAAAGCAAACTAAGGCAACAAAAAAACCACCAGGAAGAAAGAAATAAGCTGCCATCAAAGCAGCCAAGACCGCAACACTTAGAAGGAAAAAAACCACCTGCTGGACAAACCCGAACCTGAATAGCCAAAAACAACCAAGTCCAACAACACACGCACCCACACACGCACCCAAACCCTTACACAAGTCGTAAGGGGAAGGCTAAATACAAAAAGTCCACAGGAATATACACCAAACCCAAATGAAGATAAACAAAAACACGGTAGGGGAAAGGGACAACAACCAACAGTCCCAACATAAAGATAAGGGGAACAACCAAACTAGCCCAAGATAACAAAGCAAAACAAGTATTAAGGAGCTATGAACACCCCTCATAGCTAGGGATCAAAACCTAGAACAAAATATAATACCAACAGAAAAATAAAACCAGGGGCTCAACAGGCTGCGGCCTCTAACAAAACCTGTAGCACAGCAAAAGCCCAGGGCACAACAGGCCGCTATCTCCCAGGAAAGGGCAAAGCCTAAGGAATTACGCTCCCACTCGGAGCTTCTTCCTTCTAGGAGCTGGCAGCCAACAGGACCTGAACAAATCAAATAGAATAAACCAATGAAAGTACAGGAAAAAACACATGCACCCAGAGAGGGATATACAACTAGCAGGCAAGAGAAAGCTTGGCACTCCAAAGAAAAAGGGCAAACTCCTCGCTCTCAGGGGAGGTTAATGATATTTTCGAAACCACAAGGGAGGTGATTGATGATTTTCTAAACCTCAGGGGCGGTGAATGTAATTTACCTTTAATTTAATCAGCATATTGATATTCCTTAAGCCTTTTCGCTTAATTTTTTTGATGGCCAGATAATTAAATTCATCTGCAGAGTTTAACCCGGTCAAAACTTATAACCTTCATTGAGGGGGTATCGTCAATCCCGATCTTTCGGAGCGTGGATTCTGTCAATAATTAATATTTGCCATATTAGTAATACTGCTATCTAACTCACCGGGAATATAGACCCATATAAGATCGCACCATCTCATGAATCAAAATAACGATTATTAAATATATGCAAATCAATAATTAATTCAGGATTAAGAGGATAAGCACTATTTATAATAACTTAGGGTATGAATTAATTTATATAGTCAGTATAAAATTAATTACTCTAAATGTCCCGTTCAATACACACAAAGTGTACTGGTACAGAGAGTCGAAACAATAGACGATGCTATTATCTGTTTTTCGTAACCAAGATGACCTACTAAAATTTTGTACTACAGGCGTACCGATGGTATGTCTATTTTTGTCTAAACTGTGAATATAAAACTTATATTTTGTAAGAATTTAAAATCTGATTTTCTGTGTGTAAGCTGTACTCTACACACCAGATTAAATACTATACAGAATATTGAACAACCATGCATAACAAAGAAATTATATACATATATTGCTCATAAAGATTATCATAAAATAAAAAATTAATTTTATTAAAATTAAATTAAATACTAAATATATAATTTTCAGTATACCAACCCTAACACATAGTGGGTCAGGTCAGTTCCTTGATTATGTGATGAAAGACTCAAAATCGGTGACTGTTCAAGTCCAAGAGCTTCAGATTTTGATCAATGAGATCAAAGTAGAATGGACGTTACTTTGTGAAGCATTCCTAGTGGTTGCAGTCATCCATAAACTTCTTGAAACATGGAAGGAATTTAAGAGCTATCTAATGTTCAAGAATAAGGAGATGACTCTAGAGGCTCTATTCTTCAAACTTAATGTTGAGGAAAAAAATCGAGCAAGGAGAAAGAGTGTCAAGTCCAACTCCAACATGGCCAATGTGATGAAACTTGACAACTCTTCAAGAGCAAATAAGAGTATTCATGATAGGCATCCCTACACAAGATTTGACAAGAAAGTCAAATTAGGACCAAGAGATCATATTGTCAAAAACCAGAAGGAGAAATTCCAAGAAAAATGTTTTAATTGTAACAAGTTTGGGCATCATGCTTCAAAGTGCAAGAAGCCGAAGAATTCTCAAGCTCAAGCTCATATAGCAGAGGTAACTGAGGATGTCTCAAATATCGACCTCTCAGCCATGGTCTTTGAGGTGAACCTGGTAGACTCAAATCCACAAGAATGGTGGATAGACACAGGGGTCACTCGCCACGTCTACTGTGACAGAAAGATATTTAACACTGTTTAGATGGTGGCCCATGGTCAGAAGCTATATATGAAAAATTCAGCTACCTCAGACGTGTTGGGACAAAGCCAGGTGATCCTCAAGATGACATCCGAAAAAAAGCTAACATTAAATAATGTGCTATATGTGCCAGATATTCGAAATAATCTGATATATGGGTCTCTGTTGAGCAAGCACGGGTTTTGGATGGTCTTTGAGGTAACAGAGTTACTTTGTCTAAGGCTATGATGTATGTGGGAAAAGGATATGTGATAAATGGTCTATTCAAAATGAATGTAATGACTGTCATTTCCACTGCTAATAAAATAAAATTCCCTATTACTTATGTGCTTGATTCTTTCATTTTATGGCATGGTAGATTAGGTCATATTAATTATGATTCTATGCGTAGATTAATTAACTTGGAGTACATCCGGTTTTGATATTGATAAAACTCACAAGTGTGAAACTTATGTGAAGGCTAAGTTAACTAGGTCTTCATTTCACTTGGTTGAAAGAAGCATCGAACACTACTGGGCTTAATTCACACTGATGTGTGTGATCTAAAATATGTTCAAACTCCAAGTGCTAATAAATACTTTATCACGTTTATTGATGATAGTACAAAGTATTGCTATATATACTTGCTAAAGAGCAAGGATAAAGCTTTGGACAAATTCATTCTGTACAAGAATGAAGTTGACAACTAACTTGGCAAAAATATTAAGGTGTTGAGAAGTGACCGATGTGGTAAATATGAATCACCGTTTGGTAGATATTATGCTGAGCACGGAATTATCTACCAAATCCCTACACCTTACTCACCTCAGCAGAATAGAACTGCTGAACGCAAAAATTGTACATTGAAGAATATGATGAATGCTATGTTAGTGAGTTCTAGGTTACCTCAGAACATGTGGAGTGAAGCGGTTCTCACCGCTAATCGCATCCTGAATTTAGTACCTCACAAGAGGAATGACAAAATCCCTTATGAGCTATTTAAGGGTAGGAGGCCTACCTATAATTACTTAAGAATATAGGGGTGTCTTGCGAAGATGGCGATACCTCCTCCTAAGAAGGAGAAGATAGGTCCAAAAATCATTGATTGTATTTTCATCGGTTATGCTCAAAATAGCAGTGCTTATCAATTTCTTGTGTATGAATCTGCAGTAACAAATATTCACAAGAATACAGTCATAGAGTCTAGAAATGTGTCATTCTTTGAACACATTTCTATATAAATCCATTAAAGAGTCTTAATTTAGTAAAACAGACTTTGCATCCTACTAATGATAGTAGTAGAGACTAAGAAGAGGAAGTTGATATAGAGCCAAGATACAGCAAACGGGTTAAGAAATCAACCTCTTTTGGTTCGAATTTTCTAACCTACTTTTTAGAAAATGAGTCTCGTACGTACAAGGAAGCTGTGAGCTATCTTGAGGCTCTATTTTGGAAAGAAGCGATTAAAAGCGAGATTAATTCCATACTGTAGAACCATACGTGGAAACTAGTGAATTTGCCACAAGGTAGTAAGCCTTTGGGCTACAAATAAATCTTTAAGAGGAAGATGAAAATAGATTGATCAATAGATAAATACAAGCTAGGCTTGTTATCAAAGGATACTAACAAAAGAAATGCCAAAAATTACTTTAATACTTATTCTCTTGTATTCAGGATAACCTCAATTCACATGAAAACCGCTATTGTGGTATTACGAAATCTAGAGATACATCAGATGGATGTAAAGATAGATTTTCTAAATAAAAATTTAGATAAAGAAATCTACATGGAACAACCTGAGGATTTTTTTAGGCCTAAAAAAAAGTATGTAGGCTAGTTAAATCTTTGTATAGTCTAAAGCATGCTCATAAACAATGGCATGAGAAGTTTGATAATGTAGTATTTTTTCATAGGTTTCGAATCAATGAAAGTGACAAATGTGTACATGTCAAAGACACTGATGAAGGTTATGTAATTCTGTGTCTCTACATTTATAACATGCTCATTGTGGGAAGTAACGATAAGGCTATCTAGTCTACTAAAGATATGTTGAATTCAAAATTTGACATGGAGGATATGGGTCTCGCTACTGTGATTCTGAATGTCCAGATCACCAAAACATTGGACGGCCTTACGTTGTCTCAAACTCATTATGTTGACAAGATTATGAAGAAATTTAACAATTTTGACACTAAAGTCGCTAGGACCCTAGTGGACATGAGTATCCATTTATCCAAAAATATGGGGAAAAGTGTCTCCCAATTAGAATATTCTTAGGTCATCGGGAGTCTAATATACTTGATGAGTTATACAAGGCCTGACATAATCTATTCAGTAAGTAGACTGAGCCGATACACGAGTAATCCAAGACGTGATCACTAGAAAGCGATAGTTAGATTACTACGCTATTTGAGATATACTCGTGATTTAGGACTACACCACACCAGATATCCGACAGTATTAGAAAGGTACTGTGATACAAACTGGATATCGGACACGAAAGACTCAAAGTCTACAAGTAGATATGTCTTTATGCTTAGTGGTACAACGGTATCTTAAAAATCTTTCAAACAGACGTGTATAGCACGTTCTACGATAAAATCAGAATTCATTGCTTTAGATAAAGCAACTGAAGAAGCCGATGGCTACGGCAATTTCTTGAAGATGTTCCAAGATGGCCTTAACTTGTGCCAGCTATGTGTATCCATTGTAATAGTCAATCGGCAATAAGTAGGGCACAGAGTCATATGTATAATGGTAAGCCTAGGCATATACGTCGTAAACATAATACCATGAGAAAACTACTCTCAAGTGAGATTTTCACAATTGACTACGTAAAGTCAAAGGACAATATTGCGGATCTGTTAACCAAATGGTTAACCAGAGAGTTAGTTGAACGAGCATAGATGGGAATGGAATTAAAGCTTGTGACATAAAAATGTATCGTGAAGGAAAACCCAACCTAGCTAACTGGAGATCTTAATATATAGGTTCAATGGGACAATCTAATTACGTATACCTAGGATAATCATTGTGGAGTTTGAGAACTCTTACCTATTCCTATGATGCAGCGGTGATTTGGGAGGTTAAGTATTAGCTTTTAATGACTTTTACTGGTAAACCAGGCTAGTATAGAGAAATACCATTGAATAAAAGTCACCTATGTAAATATGAAGTGTGGTCACTTCTTTGAAAATTTGACAAGACAAATTTTTTGAGAAAATACTAGTAGAACCAAGAAGAGTGTTTCATGGCCAAAATGAACACAATCGTGAGAACAAAAACTTCGTTGTGAAAGTCATTGTGTGAAGCCTATTGTCTTGGTTTACTACTAAGGAAACACAGCTCAAGGTGGTACCGCCCACTTGTTTGCCGATAAATTCGATAGGTTCTCACAAGGAAAGGTTCAAGGCTAACCGCTACCTATCCTATGCAGAGACTTTCAGTTGTCTATCTCTCTTACAGTCAACTTTGTAATCTGGACTTGTACTCCCGCCAATTTCATTCATGGGGGGGATTGTTGAAAATAGTGAATTCAATTGGCCATTGATTTTTGGCCATTATTCTAGAATTGATTGGCAATTGAATTGGCCATTCAATTGGTAATTGAATTCTAGAATCAATACCATTCATTGGCAATTGATTTCATATTCATTTCTTTTGTAACCCTTCATGAGAGAAATTTTTTATATAAGACCTATTTTGGTATTCTGCAAATTGGTGAAAAAATAGAGGTAAGTGTGGAAAAGCAGAATACACGGAGAGAGAGAGAGAGAGAGAGAGAGAGAGAGAGAGAGAGAGATATAGACCAGATTACAATTACAAGGTGTGAGAGAAAGAAAGACAGACTTGATGCGTTCAGTAGTCGATCTTTGGTGGTGTTTCAACGTTTGGGTCAACCGTTTTATCTGGGAGAGTGACGCTAGTAAAGAAACTTACAACACCTTTGGTAAACGGTGAATCATTATTAAAAAAACTGCGTTTGTAGAACTCAGTTTACATATTCTGTTCATGTTATTTCTGCAATTTCGTTTTCTGTAAATTCTGTTCATTGTAATCTTTGGAAGTTAATAAACATATATTTTCTGAACCACCGAGCATATCTTGTGTTGCGATATATTTTTCCCAACAACTTTAAGTTAAACTTTTACTTAAAGTCACTTTAAGCCAAATAAACAAAGTTGATTTGGTGAACCATATAGTGACTTTACGCCAAAAGTAATAAAACAAAAAATTTGACTTAAAGTAACTTTATGTCAAAAGAGCTTTAAACTAGAAAAAAATATTATAATTTTTTAAAATTTATTTTAAATATTTTTTGTTCAATATGAATCTTGTTTAATAAATTTTGATAAGTTTGTTTTTAAAAAATAATTTTTATAAAAAAAATATATTTCTATAATAAAATTATAATATTTCAATAAAATATATAAAATTATTTTATATAACAAAGAAAAAAAGGTTAAAAGGCTAAAATATTTTGACTTTTTTAATTTTAAGTCAAAAAATAAAAAATCAAATTTTAAGTCATTTTCCAATCGAAGCCAATTTTAATCATATTCAGAGTGAATCAAAAAATTTATTTCTACCTACACCTACCTCCTTTTTGTGTATCGTGAATTAAATTTAAAAAAGAAAATTAACGGAAGGATAAATTAAAAAAATAAAATGAATTTAAAACACTCCAGCTAAGTTTTAATTACCACTTTTGCCCTCTCACAATTTGTAAGTTTCCTTTTGTCGAAAAAGTCAAGATGACATTACGAACAGAGAGACCATGCGACATGGAAACAGAAAAATACTTTATAAAATTGAGTTTTTAAATTATTTTAAACGGGTTGTTTTGTTTGTTATGTTTAATTATTGGTCCCCTCAATAGATAAAATAGAACGGAGCGGGAATATTGTGGAGTCCAGCTGCATGGCTGGGTTTCGAGGCAAACGGAGTCGGATCAATATATTGCGTAATCTAGTTGCACGATGGGTACCTTGGTGTCTGTTTGGGATTTTAAAAAAATTTAATTTTTAAGAAATTTAATTTTTTTATAAATAAAAAAAATAAAAAAATATGATTGTTTGGGATAATTTTTTTGTAATAGTTTGTTTATTTTTTTGCTTCTTATTAAAATGTCTAAAATACTCTTATTTTTAATTTTTAAATTATAGTATTTGAGATATTAGCACGATATTTTTTATTTTTATGAGTAGGATTAATTTTTTAAGTAAAAATATTATAGTAATTTTGTTTGAAAAAAAATTATAGTGTTTGAGATATGTATTAATTTTTTTTCTTAAATTAAGAGATGGAAAATATCCGTCTTTTAAGTTTATCATTTACTATTTACCATTTACTATTTACCGCTATAAGTTTTTTTTTTTTTTTTTGTTCTTAAAATACCTTTTTTCAGCATTCTATTCTAAACCTACACCCATCCGAGGCCTCTCGCTGCCACAGCCCGCCACTGCATTTTTCTCCAACCACTCAGGGCCTGCCCTATGAGTAAGGCAATAAGTCGGGCCCGTCTTGGCCTCCAGTTTTTGATAAAAACTAGGCCTTTCAAAAATTTAATACCTCTTTTTAGGCTTTCTATAAATAGTAAATGGTAAATAAGTTTGATCAGGCAAGAAAAATAGTAGAATATTAGTATTTAAGTGATAATTTACCACTATTATTTCAACTTTTTATTTTATTTTGATGTTTTATCTTTGGATTGTGTTTTGTGTTATTTTAGTTGTACATTGAATATTAATGAAATGTGAAATAAAAAAATAATTTACATTTTATTTTATTTTTTAAATATTTTTTAAAAAAAATTAAATATGAGACTTTATAGAATCCCTTTTAAAATATTTTTAAACATTTGCTTAGGGCCCCTTATAAATGTTTGCCTTGGCCCCTATTAGTTAAGGTCGGTCTTGCGGCCACCACTCTCACCCACTTGCCTCCCTCCTCGCCACCTCTCTTCCTCCCCAGCGTTGTTGCACCACCTCTCTCTCTCTCTCTCTCTCTCTCTCATTCTCTTGTGCGACTCTTGTGACCTCGATCACGCCACCATCATCATCACAACCCTTTCCCTCTTCTCCCTCTTTCCTTCTTCTCCCTCATACGCTCTCTCCCCTCCTCTACTTGCCTTCTTCTCCCTTTCTCTCTCACTAAATATGAAAACTCTAAGTTTTTTTGGTTAAAAGTTTTGTGGGAGAGAGGAAAAGGAAAGAGGCAGGGGATGAGGAGAGCTACAGTCAAAAGGGAAAGGGGAGAGGAAGCTCGATGCGAGAGAGTTGGGAAGGTGCTCGCAAACAACAATAGCGCAATTGAGGTAGCAGTAGTGGCACAATAGGGTCGCAATAGATGCGCAAGAGAGAGAGGGGGGGCGAGGGGTGGGGCGGTAGCTAAGGGAGGAGGAGGTGGCGAGGAGGGAGGCAAAATGGGTGATAGTGGTGGCTAGAGAGAAAGGTAGTGGTGAGAGGTTCTGGAGAGTGGGTGTAGAGTTAGGGTGGGATGTTGAAGACATGGAATTTTAGCAATTTCTATAATGAGATTATTTTAAGGTGCAAATAGAATCACCCATTGTAGACACCCCAATTTGACCCCGCCTAATCATAAGTGAATCCAATGATGAAAACAGTTGGAATGGTGCCTCAGTACGATTCTCAAAAAATGATCCAAGTTTGGTATTTAAACTCAATGATCAAAACCTTCAAACCAGTCTAAATCGCCAACTCTATTGTAGCGACCGACAACTCCATTGTGGCGACCGACATACAACCTTTTGGAAGATTCCATCTTTTGTGGCGAGCGCCAACTCCATTTTGGTGACCGCCATGGAACTTTTTGAAAGATTTCACATTTTTGTGACGACCGCCAACTTTTATTGTGGCGACTGCCAATATAAGCTCTTGGAATCTCTTCAAATATGACGACCGCCATGTTCATACCCGGCGACCGCCAACTCCAAAACCCTAACGTGCCCCAAAACGTGTCAGTATCTCATTGGTTGAAGAATTCTACAAGTACTATACCCCAGCGTACATTTTCAGGACAGATTTTTTGGAGAGAAGTTTAGTGAGAGAAGCTCTGCCGAGTCGCCGAGTAGTCCAAGCCCTGATGCCGAAACCCTGTCGAAGTACCGAGAGCCAAACCCTCGATATCAAAGTTCTGAAATTTTTTCTTAGATCATCACTCAAGGATTTGACCATTGAAGCACATTCCCCGACTCGAGAATTCCTTAGCAATCCAGGTACCTTGTTTGGATCCCTAATCCTTCTAACTCCATTTTCTCTCTTTTAGAGTGATCGGATTAAATTCAATTTCAATTCATATATTCCTTTCATTTGCATAGTTAATCTTATTTGCTTCATGTAATTTAGTTACTTTCTTTAATTCCTTAGTTATTAATTGTCTCACATTTTACACTAAATACATTATTATCTTTCACTAATCAATTAAGTGCTAATATATTTTGATAATTACAACTCATTAATGTTGTTAATTATTATAATAATGCACTTACATTTATGTGAATGTAGTTCATTTATGTGAATGTAGTTTTTAATACTACATTCACATTTGAATTATATAGTTGTAGTTAATTTCTTTTATTTTTAACATTAGTTTAATTTTTCTTTATTGGCATTTATTTTCTTCTTTTTTTTTCTTTTAAATATTAGTGTAATCTTCTTTTCTAGCATTTTATTTTATTTTATTTTTTCTTTATTACTAACTTTATTTCCCTTGCAATGTTACATTTTTTTTCTTGTCTTATTATCGTTAGCCTTACTTTCCTTTCCTTTTGTCCTTTTCTTTTTCTCTTTAATGTTAGCACTATTTTCTTTCATATTATTAAACTCAAAAATCATAAAAAGTATTTTAAGCTAGATTTTATTTTTAAGTATAATTTTCTTCTCTTTTGTTTTCTTTTCCTTTTATTTTTTCGTCTCTTTTAAAATATAAATAATTAGATTTTCTTTTGTTCGTATAACATGTTTCTAACATCTTTTCGTTTTAGTATAAGTTTCTTTTGTAAACTTTCTTTTTATAGAATTTTTATGAATGTTTTATTTTACATTTTTTATTTCTTTTAAATATCCATCATGTTAACGCTAATTTAGTTTATTTTGATAATATACATATTTTTTAATCATGTTTAGAATAGTTTATCTTATTTTGTTAACAACTCCAGTTTAAGTGATTTTAGAAATTTCTAGTTTAGTTGTCTTTTTATTTAAATTATGATAGTTTAGTTTAGTTTATTTTGGTGAAATTGTATGTGGGAGTACTTAATGTATCTTTTAGTTAGAAATTACATGCCGTGGAATTTAAGATTTTATTTCTTTATTTGTTTTGATTTGGCGTTCTATATACATATATTATGTATTTTCTATATTTGATTTTAGATGTTTTCTCTTTGTCTCTATTTTTTTTTATTTGCATGTATTTGAGAAATCTTATTAAAGAATCAATGATGTTTAGTAGAGGCCAACCTTATGGTTGGACGAACGGAGTGGCTAACACATTTTCCGATTCGTACATTAGCCCCCGAATCTTCTTTATCTGATTTAACGTTTTAAAGATCAGTAGCCATTTTTATTTTTCTTGATTTTTTTCAAAAATCAAGTGGCGACTCTATTTCTAAACAAAAAGGAGTTTTCAAATTTTGGTTTTCAAGTTGTTAAAATATTTTTCAAAACATTCTTTGAATTCTCATATTTTTTACCACTTTTAAAATTTTTAAAATTCTGGTGCTACAGTTTTTTCTGGCGATTCTACTGGGAAGTGATTTATAAAATCAAATAAGAGGGCTAGACTTTAAAACATCATTGGTTCTTAATATGAATTTTTCATTTGCATTCTCGCATGCATGTGCATTGTTCTTCACACCCCCCTGCTTGGTCAACTCGATGCCTCGATCGTTTATCCATTTTGAGAATTGTTGGGAAAGCAGGTAAGCTTTACTGATTGTATGCTCTCATAGGTGCAGTAAAAGAGTTCGGACATACTGTTTAACCATGTTCTGCACTACTCCAAGCATGTGAGGTATATATCCAGCTCTATTCAGAAGGTACAATGTTCGATTGACCAAAATCAACCTTTTGGATATAGTAGCTTAGAACCCTTCATTAGGTGCTGCTAACTCTAGTAGGATTATATGTTTTGTTAATTATATATTTTGATTGCATTTGTTAGGATTTTCTGTTTGGCTTAGGCTAGTTCCTTTTCTGGGCGTATCCCGAGTTTTTTGTTATCTTTTGATTAGGTTATCTTTTCACCTTCGGGTTCTTACCCGGGTTTTATTCTTTGCCTCGTTTGGTTTTTACGCTGTAGTTTTCTTCTCAGAGTCATGCCCGTGGTTTGTTTTGAAGCCTCTAAGATAGTTTCTCTTTCTTTCAGGTTCTTCCTGGGTTGTTAGTTTCTCCCCCGTTGTTGTATTAGGCTCGTTTTCTTCGAACCCTTGTTATACCCATGTGAGATAGTCTTACTTTTCTGTCGGAGTGCTTAGAATCCTAGATCGAATCGGTCTCTTGAGGGTTAGAACTGTTTCCTTGTCGGAACGCTACCTATTTCTTTGTTTAGATAACCCCCCCTTCTAGAGTCTGGTTAAGCTTCTCTTCATCCTTCACCCTGGGTTTTCGTATGTCCTGTTGTTATGCTGCCAGTATGAGCCCAGCAGGGGTATTATTTTATCTTCCGTGATTATCTGCTTATGATTTTCTATTTTGGATATCTGGGATGTGTGCTATCTGCCAACAACTCTCTAGATCTCAGTTATTCTACTTTTTGGATCTAGGTTTTCTTCAGGTCTAAATCATTGAGCCGGAAAAATTAAGGTCAGGCAGACTTTATAGAATATCTGAACAGCAAACAGAGTAATCAAAAATTGTAGAGAATAAAGTTAACTTGACAACTCTGATGAGAGCTATTACTGAGATCTAGAGAGTTGTGGAGCAGTAGACCCATGCTCAAAACCAATGTCAGGCGTAAATTCAGGCGATTCAGGCCCGTCTGTCAGGTGCCAACAGACAGTCAAAAGATATAAATGAGAACGGTGAAGACTTCTAGGACTATAACTAAGGACAAGAGGCACTGCAAGTTGTTGTGCCACCTCGAGTCCCTTGCCCGATGGTGGTGGAGGAAGAAATTACTGCCCAATCTAAGGAGTTTGCACTAGCAGAAAAAATTGATCGAATGGAGAAGGTACTGAGAAAGGCAAAGAGAGTGGAAGAATACTTGCTTGATGTAGGTAGTTTGTATTTATTCCCAGATGCCAAACTGTCCAAAAAATTCAAAATTCTGGAGATGGAGAAGTTTGATGGCACTAGAGATCCTTAGATTCATCTGAAGATGTATGTTGGAACTCTCTCTCCCATGGGGATTGACGATCAGCTCAAGGCTCAATTGTTTCACCAATCACTTTTTAGGACAGCATAAAGGTGGTTCCTCTCTTTGGAGGTGGCTAAAACTAGAACTTGAGAAGATATAGTCACTGCATTCATCAGTCAATATAGCTACAACGTCTAGCTAGACGTAACCACCCGAGAGCTAGAAACAACTTGCCAGGAGAATCGGGAATCGTTTGTTGATTTTCTAACCCGGTGGAGGGGCAAAGCTGCCAAGATGACGAACCGACTCACTAAGAAGGAATAAGTGAGAATGGTGGTAAAAAATTTGCAGTCCCCTCTAAAGCGTTATCTCATCACACAACCACTCTCTACCTTTGAGTAGCTATTTGACGCTGGGGTGCAGATCGAAAACGCCATTCAGTCTAGAGATATCGAGAAAGCAGAACTCAGCCAGAAACCGAGAAGAACCTTCCCTGCAAATAACCAGAATCAGTCTGCTATTACCAACCTCGTGTCACGTTCGAACGAGGTAAACCTCTTGAACCCTTCCTTCTCTACCCAACAACAAGGCCACAATCAGCAGGCAAGCAACAGTCAACAAGCACTACAATGGCCAAGGAGAGTCTTTATTCCCCTTGATATTTCACTAACCACTGTCCTAAATTGACTTGTCAAGAAAGGGCTCATCAAGTTATTTTCTCCCATGTCGATGCTTGATCCCCTCCCCCCGAGATACAATACTTCGCAGTATTGCGCTTATCACCAGGGCCACGGACATCTGATTGATAAGTGTATGAGATTGCATCACGAGATCTAGGATTTCATTGATAACAAAGTGATCCCTCCACCGTCTGTCACTCCAAAGCCAAATGTCACGACTAACCCTCTCTGCTAAGCCATGCCAAGCAGTCTAGGGTACTATATAACTCTGGGACGATCAGAAGATTCAAGTCGGTATATTTGTTCAGTGTGTCTGCCACGCCCTCGTGTTTCAGCTACTAAGAATCAGACAGCTTGCTCACTAATTATGAACGAAAACGGCTGGAATATGACAGAGGAGTGGAATGATGATGCTTAGGAAGGATATCAGACGGCAATTCAAGCTCACCAACAGAAAGAAGAGGAACGCAATGAGGAGGACGACTGGCCACTGGATTATTCGACATGACCTTATGGGTTTAGCCACGTGCTTGATGGCATTACTCTTTCCCAACTTTTTGAGAAGGTATGTGTCGATGAGATGTAATCCTATTGGTTAGTAAGGGTTGCGCTGAAATTAGACGGGGCTGAGTGGACCGACTTTTAGGCTACTCAAGAACAACATGTGGAGTACAACGGAGAAGACATCTGGGAAAAGGTTGATAACACGTGGGCCATTAAGGACAACAAGGAAAGAAGAGGGAGAGTATCGGTTAGTGATTTAAATGATCTGTGGGCATTTGAAAACCTTCTATGCATAGACGAAGTAAGACATACCAAAAGTACAATACCGGGATTGTGAGATCCTGAGGATGGTGTAGAACATCTAACCAGGAGTGGATGGCATTTCAAGCCGACTCAGTTGGAAAAAGGGCAGTCAAGCAGAAAAGGAAAAAAGAAAGAACAAGAAGAAGAGGATGACACTGTGCTAAAGCAGCTTAAAAAGACATATGCCAATGTCAGCATTTCCGGTTTATTGATGACCTCACATAAACATAGACAAGCTGTACTGAAGGTCCTGAACAAAGCCAGCATTTCGATAGACGCGAACCTAGAGTAACTCATTGGGCTCATTCTACCGACTGTAGAGCCAAAAGTCATTTTTTTTTCTAATAAGGATCTGCCTGCAAAAGAAAAGAATCATAACAAACCCCTGCATATAACCGTCAAATGCCTAGAAAAGTGGGTCCTGGTGACTCTTATTGATAATGGGCTCGCATTAAATATCTATCCGCTTAGAACAGCAGTTTACTTGGGACTAAAACCGGAACATTTCACACCTAGTAATTAAAGAGTCCGGGCCTACGATAACACGAGGAGAGATATGCTAGGCCTCGTATCATTCGCGTTATTAGTAGGACCTTTGGAGACATCGGTTGAGTTTTACGTACTAGACGCACCGGCTTCTTTCAACCTGTTGCTAGGCAGGCCATGGCTGCATGACCCGAACATCCAGGTAGTGCCATCGACTCTTCACCAAAAGCTGAAACTGATAAAGAATGGGAAAGTTCTGACTATCCATGGAGATAACAGTATTCAATCCCCAAGAGGAGAAGGCTCGACTCTCTTGGAGGTTCAGCATGGCAAAAGGGATGTATCGCTAAGTGGCTTCCGATTCGATGAAGCGCAGGCTGTGCAGGTGTTATTGAATGAAGAAGAAATGTACATCAACCCAAGAGAAATTACAATGATGAGACAAATGTCCTATTTCCCGGGCATGGGGCTAGGGCGTAAGCAGCAAGAAATTCCCAAACCTGTTTAGGTATTGCCAGCTTCTCGCCGTTTTGGTCTTGGATACAAACCGACGGAAGAAGATTTGGAAGGGCCTAAAAGGGAACAGAAGGTCAACTATTCAAGAACACTCAACGGGTATTTTGTCAAAGATAGAATATTTCTCGTACTGTGGCTTTCCAAAGTCATGGATCGATAAAGAAACCAACCAGAAGTTGCCAGGACTAAAGATCTTTGGCCATCAATTATCTGATATAGAAGAGGAAGAGACAGTGAAAGGGGAAGTGGAAAAAAAGAAAATTCAAGAGAAAGATTGGGCTGACAAATTGGACGGCATCGACATGGGAGTGTTATTCAATGAAAAGATGGCACCACTGCACGTAACTGACCCAGACTATTTCATGATGGGCTTCAGCGCGCCAACCAACTGCACCAAGCTCATTGTCGATGCGGCTACAAAGGAAGTGAAAAATTAAACCTTAGAGTCCTGTAATGTACATATTATCTGTTCTGAGTCCAAGTTCGAGTCAGAGCCTGTGGTTGAGGGTACGTCTGTTTGTGCACCTCCCCCTGTTTATGCTTTTGAGTTTGTAATTCCACATTCCTTTAATGAAATGAACGAGAGTTCCAGTTACTCTGCTTTGTTTGATTTATTTCATACGCTTTCGGATGATTGTGAATTGATGGGAATATCCTCGAAGAAATAAAACTTTCAATAAAAAAAAAGAAAAAATACGCGCTCAACTAGTAATTGAAGAAAACTTTGTCAATAAATCTGGGTAATAAAACTAACTAACAAAATGTACAACTTGGTTCTTCTTTATCTTTAGTTGAATGTGAACAATTAATAACATTATTAAAAGAATTCAAAGATGTATTTGCATGATCTTACGAGGATATACCCATAATTGATCTCGACATCGTCTGCCACCATATCCCCTTGTACCCTGATGCTAAGTCGGTCAAACAAAAGTTGAGACGGATCTTGCCAGAATGGGCTATGAAGATCAAAGAAGAAGTTACCAAACAGATCAATGCTAGATTCCTGATGATAACCGAGTATCCAAAATGGGTGGCTAATATTGTTCCAGGGCTGAAGAAGAACGATCGTATCCGAGTATGTGTGGATTTTTGGGATCTCAACAAAGCTAGCCCGAAAGATAATTTTTCTTTATCACACATCGATGTCTTGGTAGACAGTACAGCAAGGCATGCCTTCTTATCATTCATGGATGGCTTCTCCAGGTACAACCAGATTCTGATGGATCCCGAGAATAGAGAAAAGACGACATTCACCATGCCCCGGGGTGCCTATTGTTATCGTGTGATGCCATTTGGGCTGAAGAATGCATGGGTAACCTATTATAGGGATGCCACTACTTTACTACATGACATGATACATAAGGAGGTCGAAGTGTGCATGAATGACATGATAGTCAAGTCCAAGGATTAGGATGGCCAGATCGTAGCGTTGCAAAAGTTCTTTAAAAGAATTAAAAAATACAACATGCGACTCAACCCACATAAGTGTGCCTTCGGAGTTACCG
Source organism: Heliamphora exappendiculata (assembly GCA_034768845.1). Lineage (NCBI taxonomy): Eukaryota > Viridiplantae > Streptophyta > Magnoliopsida > Ericales > Sarraceniaceae > Heliamphora > Heliamphora exappendiculata. The sequence goes on from JAOTRH010006341.1 coordinate 41,415, forward strand.
CTGAAAAAATGCTTAGGTTTATGATCACTCAATGAGGCATTGAAGTCGATCCTTCAAAGATCAAAGTAATTTTAGAAATGCTTCCTCTGAAGACCGAGCGAGAAGTCAGGGGCTTCCTGGATAAGATACAGTTCATCAGTCGATTCATCGTAAAATTGACAACTACGTGTGAGCCGTTATTTCATCTGCTAAAAAAAGGAGTCGAGTTTGAATGGGATCAAAAATACCAAGACGCCTTCGATACTGTGTGCCAGTACTTACAAAATCCACCTGTTCCAGCTCCTCCCAAACCTGATAAGCCACTAATCCTCTATTTGTCAGTGATTAATTCAACTATAGGATGTATGCTGGTGCAAGAAGGTGAAATCAAAACTGAAAAGGCGGTCTATTACTTGAGTAAGAAGATGATGGGGCTAGAAATATGGTACACACCACTGGAAAATACATGTTGGGCTTTGTTTTGGGCCTCCTGAAAGCTAAGACATTACATGCTGTCTTTCACGGTAAATATCATCTCCTAGATGGACCGATTAAAGTACCTGTTTGAAAAGCCAACACTAACAGGAAGGTTGGCTCAATGGTTGCTATTGTTATCATAATTCGACCTCAAATATGTCACCTGAAAGTCAGTTAAGGGTAGAGAAGTGGCAAAATTCCTGGCCAACTGGCCAGATGTGGGAGGCGAGGACACAGAGTTCCAATTTCCTGATGAACAGCTGATGAATCCGGGGATGACAAATGGACTCTATATTTTGATGGTGCATCCAACTAATATGATTACAAAATAGGAGTCTTTCTTATAACTCCTGATGAATCACACGTCCCCTTGTCTTTAAAGCTCAATTTTAAAGTTACTAACAATTAGGCTGAGTATGAAGCATGTTTAGCTAGATTGGAGGCAGCCTTAGAATTAGGGGCAAGGAAGTTAGAAGTCATCGGAGATTCGGCACTGGTGATTTCACAAGCAAAAGGAGAATGGAAGGTCAGGGACGTGATATTGATTCTCTACCATCAAGAGCTAGAGAAGCTGATACCATGTTTTCAATTAGTGGTCTCCACTCATGTGCTGAGACTGTAGAACAAATTTACCGACGCCCTGGCCACCTTAGCATCCATGATTGACATCCCACTCGGGGTCAAAATGAGGCCACTAATGATTGATCAGAAGAGAAAGCCAGCATACGAGACAATGACCGCCATTGATGAAAGCACTAATGAACTTCCATGGTATTTTGACATTCAGAACTTCGTGGAGAAGAGAGAATATCCCAAGTTTTCCAGCAAGAAGGACAAAAGGGCAATACAATGATTATCTGCACAGTTTGTTATTTGCGGGGAAAAGCTATACAAACGAGGGCATTCTAGGGTCAATAAGTTGTGTGTTAACAATGAAGAAGGCCAAAAGCTGATAAAAGAGGTACGTGTAGGAGTCTATAGGCCACACATGAGTGAAAACATGTTAGCTAAGAAAATCTTATGACAAGGCTATTTTTGGATGACAATGGAGACAAACTACATACAGTTTGTGCGAAGATGCCATAAGTGTCAAATTCACGTAAACCTTATGCATGTTCCCCCATCTCAACTGTATAACCTGACGTCACCATAACCGTTCTCAGTATGGGGCATTGATGTAATCGGCAGGGTAACACCGAAGGTGTCAAATGGGCACGAGTTTATTCTAATGGCCATTGACTACTTTACCAAGTGGGTAGAAGAAGCCTCCTACTCAGTATTGAAAGCCTCTCATGTTGCTAAGTTTATTAAGCAGAACATCATTTGTCGGTATGGGGTCCCTCATGAGATTATCTCGAATAATGGCTTATATTTCCAATGAGAGGTCTTAGATTTTTTCGAAGAATACCAGATAGTGGCCCACAAGTCATCACCATATCGACCGCAAACCAATGGAGCAATTGAGGCAGCAAACAAGAACATCAAGAAAATCTTGCAAAAGATGATTAACTCACATAAGGATTGGTCGAAACATCTACCATTTGCACTTTGGGGATACAGGATGTCGATTAGAACTTCAATAGGAGCTACGCCATAGTCTTTAGTGTACGGGATGGAAGCCGAGCTTCCTATTGAGGTAAAAATCCCTTTGCTAAGAGTAGTGGCCGAGGCTAGTATTTCAGAAACGGAATGGTAGAGCAACCATATGGAAGAGTTGCTCTTATTTGATGAAAGAAAGCTGCAAGCTCTGTTTCATGTACAAGGATACCAAATGAGGATAGCTCGAGCGTTCAATAAAAAGGTCAAGACTTGGGATCTCAAAGAATGAGATCTAGTTCTTAAGAAAATTAGAGCTCCTATCTTTGACCCAAGAGACAAGTTTAAGCCAAACTGGTCTGGACCATTTCTCATCAAAACGATCATGACCGGTAGTGCAGTCATCATTATAGATTTGGATGGCAATGTGTTCTCCACGCCAATTAACCTCGATCAACTCAAAAGTACTATCCTTGAGGTAAAAATAAAGAAAAGATGAAAGCTCGCTGAGTTGAAAATCAAAAAGGTAACTCAAGAAAAAGTTATAGCAGTTCGCAAGGCCGAAAATCTGAAAGGGTGACCTTAGCAAAAGTTAGGGTATCACAAAAGGAGAACGTCAATACTCGAGTGAAAGTTAATCTCGAACTACGTTAAGGCCTAATTCCACTTTCTTTGGATATGTAGGCAGCTTCTTTTAAGAAGTCCAACCTCATTCTTTGTTTTTAACCTTATTTGAATCTAAATAAAACCAATGCAAATTTACTTCTGAATTTTGATAAATAAAGTCATTTAATTGAACCAAGAAACTTTAGATAAATTTAAACCATCTTAAACATAAAACAGGAGTTTTCATCACTTTAATTAGAGTTTAAAAGTTTTGAAAATAAAAGGGAGAGCACGCAAGTTCTGAACTCTTCAAACAAAATGAAAGGAAAGCTATGAAATCTTTAAAACAAAGCAGGGTATCTCAAATCTTTCTCCTTTTTGCTGCATGTTTCCCTTCTTGTTTGTCTTTCTTCTCTCTATCCTGCATCAGCCATGTCCTGTACTCATCAGAAAGCTCGGGACATTGCAATTCATATAACTCCATATGTGAACGAGATGGCCAAGCATCCTGATATAATGCTAGAAATGGGGCTCGTAGTGCAGATGAAAATAAATAACCTCGGATACTAAGAAAGATGATATGACTGTGACCAAACTGCCGCATGATCCTATGGGGGTAATAGAAAGAAGTCTGATGCAAACCAATCAGTAGAACACTAGAGTGGTCTATGGTAGTCATAGTCATGGCAGGGATCTACCACCAGGAGCACTGCCAAGTGATATGTGGGCCAGTCAAGGATGAGAGGTACTATCGCCAGGCTGCCTCGGTGCTGCATATCTGGTAGTAAGGGCGATAAAGGAAAGCTGCGGCAAGAGTCACCTTCTCCATCAGCCAGATCTGCAGTAAAAGTTAGATCAATAAGAAAAAAGCCTTTGCGGTATGACAAAAGTCTGATGAAGAGAAAGGTTTGAGCTTACCAAGAGAAGCAAGGGGCTGCCAGTAAAAGTAGTGGTCTCGCCACGATGAACGGAATCTAGGCCCATCAGTGTCTTAGCTAAGACAAGTGGTACAAAGTCCTTACCCATCCACATCTGACTCGCGATGTCAACCAATCACAACTAACTCGCCCGTCAGAAGGGATGAGAAGATATTGGGCGAGAAAACATAAACAAAGGGCATAACGACGCCGCAGCTGAAAGTCAAGGTCACTAAGGTCACAAATAGGATGGAACCTCTCAATGATTCATGGAATGTCAAGGTAGTCACCTGATATCAGAAGAAAAGCTTCCATCCTAGATAGGCCACAAAGTTGCATCACCTACTGTCGAGCCAAAAGGAAGAAAGTGCGAATAACAACGGAACTCCGCGGAGTCAGATCCAAAATAGCAGCAAACTCCTCCACAGTATAGCTCTTCGAGACTGAACCGATAGACATGGGCCTGCGGATCCCATAGTTGAGCAGCAACCTTCAATAATGGTCTGTCAATTTCTATGGCCATTAGAGAAAATAAGGAGTTGATACCGAAAAGGGCAAAGTTCAAACACTCGATATAAAAAAAATGCATCAATCCATGAAAAAAGGGGATTAGCCATCTAAGTCAGAGTAATAGCAAATGGGGCCTCCAAGGCTGTATGTATAAGGCATGAAAATGGCAGGAAATTAAAAATTCGGAGAATAGTATAGTCAAAGTGGTGACCGCCACCTTGGAGTGGGCGACCGCCAACATGAAAATTCACAGTACAATGACATCACTCTGCTAACCAAGCGATCGCCATGTGTCCTTTAAGGTTTGTGGCGACCGCCATGTTGAAATAGTGGCGACCGCCATGTTGGAAAGTGGCGAGCATGAGTGTGTTTGTAGTATCTATAATATAGAAAGTCTTAAGGCTCATACCATGAAGTCTGAGCATTAGATGAAGATTAACCATGCAAACAAGGTATACATAAAGCGATAAGTGGCACGAAGGCCCAAAAATACAGTAAAAAGTGACAGAATGTATGAAAATTAGGGCACACAGGCCCGTAAACCAGAATAAGTGTATCAGAATGTATCAAGTTGGGGCACGCAGGCACGAAAAATCAAATGTATAAAATGTATCTAAAAGTAGGGGGTCTCTCTCACTTTCTCTCTCACTCTCGTCTTGGGCAGACCCAGCAGAAAGAAGGACCAACCTCCTCCAAGCTATCATCCTCAAAGAGTCTATCAAAATCATCACTGTCATCTCTGCCATCTGAAGAAGAGGACACGACTCTAGAGAGACTCCGGGCTGAAGAGACAGATCCTTAGGAAGGACGCACTCAAGAAGAGGCACGGGACCCACAGCCTCAAACAGGAGCGGGAGCAGGAGCAGGAGGCTGACCAGGTGCTTGTGATGGTATTGTGCCGGTGGAAGCTACTGGTGCCTGTAGAAAGAAGAAAAAGTAAGAATAAAATGCAAAAGAAAATGACCAGATCACAAAGAAAGATACTCAGCGGTAGGGGAACGAAAGGGACCCCCGTTGCACGCAAAGCAGCATCCTACTGGCAAATTAGAGTCCGCATGCCGCTCACCACCAGCATGAGACGATCCAGCCAAGCCTGATCCGCCTGTCAAAAGGAATAGAGAACTAAGAAGAATAAAGGAAATAGTAAAAAAAAAAAGCAAACCTGAGCATACGCCGGTTGAAACTTCAGAGCAGGAGGAACTGGGATAGGGATATCGAAAGGGCACCCGACGATAAGAGATGATACAGTCCACGGTACCTCAACCGCCCCAGCCCCAGCAGCAACAGCAGCTCTTGCACCAGCATTAGTTGCCTCCGGTGCTCGCCTCCTCCTACCATCAGTTGGGCCAGGTCCAAGTGGTCCAAGTAGATGTGCCCGGGCCTAAGCTGTATAATCTCCCTCGGCCACCAGCAACTCCGAGGCGTGTGTCCCAACCATCTCCATGACCATGTTGACACAGCCTTAGAGACTGGACCGGTGTACACGGGCTGGAGGGACTACCGGGATCTAAAAGTAGTCAAGACCAAGTGACTGGCGGACTACCCTCTCTTTAAGGTAGTACTCCCAGCCAAACTCCAGCAGAATCTGCCTAGAAGCAATGTCCAGACTGCGCATTATTTAGATCTGCACCAGCCCGATCCTCCACTCCGTGCCAAACACCCTAATGAACCTACAGTAATTCAAAGTACAGTGCAGCACAAAACAATGATCAATGCAATAAACGGTAAATAGTGAGCAGCGAATACGGTGCAATGTGCAGGACACAGTGATCAGTATGCAGATTAGGTTAGTCAACACTACGGTGTAGTATAGTAAACGGTGCAGTGAACAGTATGATGTGGAAAGAAATGAACAGTATAGTAAAAGGGATACCTGGTCGGGGGTCAGCCGGTCCAAAGATGTCCGGTATCTATCAATGTCCTTCCCCCAGCCTTTTTTCCCTTTAGGCCTTAAAACCACCGAGCCGCACGAGAAATGACTGAGGGGTCAGCAGAAGAGTTCGTCGGGACATGAAGCCCGAGGAATTCATAGGTCCAAAGCTATAAGGAATAGATGTCAACAGGCAGACAATGGATAATAAAGAACAAAAATGAATGAAAAATGTGCAAAAACTAAAGCATGCCTCCCAGACCCTCCAGTGCCCCCTATGCTAAGCTCTTGTGGGAACCTGGTCAAAGTCCTCATAAAGCCGTAGAGTGTGGCGAGAGTAGCTCCTCCCCAATCAAAGGTGGCAACCCGGTCAAGACGAGCCAGGGCACCCAAGTAATGTAAATGAACAGTGTTCTCCTTGTTCGAGAACAAAGAGGTACCGAGCGTGTATAGAAGAAAGCCTCGGACAACCCACTCGTAGCGGCAGGGCTCGGTGCACTAAAAATGGTAAAAACAATCAAAAAACCAAGTGTATCTGACTTGGTCCCGGTCCATCTGCACGGGTACAGCTTCGAGAAAGTACATCAAGGCGTCGGCAGAACAAGCAATAGTGGGGTCGATTGGAATAGGGGCACCACCGACTTTGATGCCAGTGATGAGAGCAAAATTGAAGGGTGTCAAGGTGGCCTCGAAAGTAGTGAAGTGGAAGGTGTTGGTGGTATTCCACCACCACTCAACCAGGACAATCAGTCATACCTGATCATTGCTCGTTCTACCTAATTGGGGTATGAACCGAGCAAAGTTAGAGGCATCAATAATGGCCCGATTAGGAGCAGGGAGGGCACCATACCACTCCAACACCTCTCCAGAGGCAGAACCTCCGAAGCCTCAGACATAGTTACTAGCCTGAAAAGAAGAAGACAAGCAGAAAATATGTAAAGAACAGATCAAGCAAAGAGATATGCAGAAAATGGCTGAAAGCAATAAAAACTTTAGATTCGTGTATGTGTGACGACAATTCGGTTCTCTCGAGCCATAAAAATTAGGCACCCTAATCCTTGGTGTGCCAGGCAAACTTTGCACGTCCTAGTAGAAGACTAGGAATCTCAAGCCCTAAAAATTAGGCACCCTAAGCCCTGGTGAGCCAGGCAAATTTCTCAAGCCCTAGAAAACTAGGCACCCTAAGTCTTAGTGAGCCAGGCAAATCTCTCAAGCCCTAAAAGACTAGGCACCCTAAGCCTTGGTGTGCTAGGCAAATCTTTCAAGCCCTAAAGATTAGGCACCCTAAGCCCTAGTGCGCCAGGAAAACCCTGCACGTCTTAGTAGAAGACTAGAAACCTTAAACCCTGGTGCATCAGGCAAATCTTATACGTCCTAGTAGAAGACTAGGAACCCAAAGCCCTGGTGCGTCAGGCAAATCTCTATCATTTTGTATTAATCATTCTTCCTAAAAAAATAAAACAAAATAAAAAATATCTCCCCTATGATATTTGTGTTTTGCCCATTTTTCCTAATTTTCAGAAGTTTTTGCAAATTTGCCTCGAAGATCTTCGAAAAGCTTCGCTTAATTTTTTAGGATTTTCTAAAAAAATTTCTTAATTTTTTAGAATTTTCTTTAAAAAAATTCTTAATTTTCTAAGATTTTCTGAAAATTTTTCCTATATATTTTAGGATTTTTTGAAAAATTTCTCCTAATTTTCTAAGATTTTCTAAAATTTTTCCTTCATTTCTAGGATTTTCTAACAAAATAATTGTATTAATTTTCTAAAATTTTTGAGAAATACCCCTTAATTTTCTAGAGTTTTTAATTTTTAAAAATTTGCCATAAATTTTTGGGATTTTCAATAAAAAAATACTCCTAACTTTTAGAATTTTTAAAAATTTTATCCCCATTAGTTTTTATACCCCAAAAACAAAAACAAAAAACTCCCCCTTAGTTTTTTTATGTCTAGTCCCAAAAATAAAAAAATAATTAAAAATAATTAAAAAAATTAAGCCATTTATTTTGTGACTTTTACTAAAATAACCATCTCTTTTTTTGGTTCAAATCCTAGTGTCCCTACTATTTTAATCTCCATTGTACAGGTACCTAAACTAAATTCAGATATCAAACATTGCACAACAGTCAAAGTAAATCATCATCATCATCATATCATATCATATCATATCATATGGGGGATCTTAGGCATGCGTATACATTTGATATATCATAAAAACATGCTTTATAATTGAATAAATAAGGATAGGGAACCTATAGATGAACGCTGGCGAGAGATGTGCTAGTCGGGCTCTTGAAGAAGAACGTCAGCAGCAACAGCCTTAACGGGTGGATCGTAGTGCCTCACTTTGCTCGGAACCAAGCAATGAGGAACTAGAGCATACGTATGTGGATCAAATGGTGCAAGATAACCCTCTCTGACATATGGGTCAAGGAAGTCGGCCATCTCAGCCTCCGTAGCAGCATTTGTAGCTACCTGTGCCTCGACAACTGCCCGCACCTCGTCCTCAGCAACACGGCAAGAAGCACGCTCTGCCTCGAGAACGAGAGCATCCATGGCCCCCATAGAAGAACTCCCAACAGCGAAAGGGTCTCACCGAGCCCCCAAATCGTCATTCCCATGGCCCTAGCCCGCCATGAAGAGGAAGAAAATCACGAACAATAATGTAAACATCTCGTGGCAAGGAAAAGTAAGAAGTAAAGGGCACGAAAGCTAAAGAACGAGAGGAGAGCAAGAGAGAGCTTGGGAGAGTTTGGAAGTGTTGGGAGCTAAAGAGAGAAAGTAGAAATGAGGAAATGAGCTCTGCCTCGCGCGACCTGGGGGCCTTGTACGCGCCTGGAGGTGGCAGTTGCTACCTTCGGTTATAGCTACCGCCAGGTTAATGAAAATACATATGGCGCCCGCCATCTTTGAAGGGTTTTTATCCGGCGACCTCCATGTTAGAGGGGTTCTGTCTACACAGTCGCCAGGTTGTCAACAGTCATGTCAGTTTGTCGTTTTGATGAAGGGCTATTTGGGTGTTTTATGTTTATTTTTGTATGTCTTTATGTGTTTACTGTAGTATTGAGTGTTTTTATAAATAAATTTTGTGTGCGCATCTTTTATCAATGTTTGTTTTTGGGGTTTGTTGTGATTATGTGTGTATAAGTGGTGTGTTTTTCCAAAATAATTTTTAAATCTTTTGAATGTGTTTTTCAAATGTGTCTTTTATAAAAACTTATTTTGTTTCATGTGTTTTTCTACATTGCCTTTGTATAGTTTTGCTCTCCCGATAAATTTAATTTTAAGTCGTGACTTGACTTTTAATTATTTTTATCCTGAATTTTTAGATTTTGACTCAACCTATTAATTTGTAATTTTTCTCTCCAGATAAATTTAATTTTACGCCGTGATTTAGATTTTAATTATTTTTATCCCGTGCTTCATTCCAAATTTTTAGATCTGGTCTCGACTCGACCTATTAATTTGTAATTTTTTCTCCGAATAAATTTAATTTTTAACCATGACTTGACTTTTAATTATTTTTATCCAGAGCTTCGCCCTGAATTTTTAAACCTTGACTCGACCTATTAATTCGTGATTATCCTTTTTGATAATTTTAATTTTAAACCGTGACTTAATTTTTAATTATTTTTATCCCGTGTTTCGTCTCGAATTTTTAAATCTTGACTCGACTTATTAATTCATAGTTATCATTCTCGGTGAAAATAATTTTAAGCCGTGACTTGGCTTTTGATTATTTCGCTTTGTTAGATCTCGACTCAACCGATCAGTTTGTGATTTCTTTTCCGGTTAAAGTAATTTCTAGGATATTGACTCAATCCTTTTGATTATCTTATCCCCAGCTGAGTTCTTAAACCTTGACTCGATCTTTGACTTATTTGGTTCGATCTTTTGGATTTGTTTGATCATACCAGTGTCTGCATTATGTTCATGTTAGCATCCGCATCATGTTTCTTGTCTTACATCCTTGCATTTTGCCCTAGAAACTACGTTTTGATCTGATTCCTAGCAAAGGGGTACGTAGGCAGCTCGATGAAAATGCGAGTACAACCAACATCATATGCATGCTTATGTTTGTAGCCTAAGATTGACAGTTCGGTCAAATGGCTATTGTCTCTTGATCTTTGATATAACTTGCATCACGCGTTGCTATGCAAGTTATATCAAAGATGGACAACTGTAGACACTCCAATTTGACCCGCCTAATCTTAGGTAAATCCGATAATAAAAACAGTTAGAATGGTGCCTCAGTACGATGCTCGAAAAATGATCTAAGCTCAGTATTTGAACCCAATGATTAAAGCCTTCAAACCAGTCTGAACCGCCAACTCCATTGTGCCGACCGCCATAAAACTTTTTGGAAGATTCCATCTTTTGTGGCGACTGCCAACTCTATTTTAGAGACCGCTATGGAACTTTTTGGAAGATTCCACCTTTTTGTTGCGACCGCCAACTTTTATTGTGGCCAACTTTCATTGTGGAGACAGGCAATAGAAACTCTTGGAACCTCTTCAAATATGACGACCGCCATGTTCATACCTGACGATTGCCAACTCCAAAAATCCTGACGTGTCCCAAAATGTGTTAGTATCTCATTGGTTGAAGAATTCTATAAATATCGTACCACAGCGTACGTTTTTAGGACATATTTTTTAGAGAGAAGTTTAGTGAGAGAAGCACTGTCGAGTCGCTGAGCAATCCGAGCCCCGACGTCGAAACCCTGCTGAAATATCGAGAGCCGAACCCCCAATACCAAAGTTTTAAAATCTTTGCTTGGATCATCACCCAAGGATTGGACATCATCACCCAAGGATTGGACCATTGAAGCACATTCCTCGACTCGAGGATTCTTTAGCAGCCCAGGTGCCTCATTTGGATCTCCGATTCTTCTAACTCTATTTCCTCTCTTTTGGAGTGATAGGTTAAATTCAATTTCAATTCGCATATTTCTTTCATTTGCATAGTTAATCTTATTTGCTTCATGTAATTTAGTTACTTTCTTTAATTCCTTAGTTATTAATTTTCTTACCTTTTACACTAAGCACATTGTTATTTTTTACTAATCAATTAGTGCTAATATATTTTGACAATTACAACTTATTAATGTTGTTAATTGTTATAATAATATACTTATATTTATGTGAATGTAGTTTTCAATACTATATTCACATTTGAATTTTATAGTTGTAGTTAATTTCTTTTATTTTTAGCATTAGTTTAATTTTTCTTTATTAGCATTTTTTTCTTTTCCTTTTCTTTTGAATATTAGTGTATTATTTTTTTCTAACACTTTATTTTATTTTCATTTTCTTTATTACTAGTTTTATTTTCCTTACAATGTTACTTTTTTTTTCTTGTCTTATTATCGTTAGCCTTACTTTCCTTTTTTTTTGTCATTTTTTTTTCTCTTTAATGTTAGCACTATTTTTTTTGTATTATTAAACCCAAAAATCATAAAAAGTATTTTAAGTTAGATTTCATTTTTAAGTGTAATTTTCTTCTCTTTTGTTTTTTTTTTCCTTTTATTTTCTCTCGTATCTTTTAAAATGTAAATAGTTAGATTTTCTTTTGTTAGTATAGCATTTTTCTAACCTCTTTTTATTTTAATATAAGTTTCTTTTGTAAATTTTTTTATAGGACTTTTATGCATCTTTTATTTTATATTTCTTATTTTTTTTAAATATTCATCATATTAACGCTAACCTAATTTATTTTGACAATATATATGTTTTTTAATCATGTTTAGAATAGTTTAACTTATTTTGTTAGCAACTCATGTTTATGTGATTTTAGCAATTTTTATCATATTTTTGTTCTTTTATTTAAATCATGATAGCTTAGTTTATTTTAGTAAAATTGCATGTGGGAGTGCATGTATCATTTAATTAGAAATTGCATGCTGTAGGACTTAGGATTTTATTTCTTTATTTATTTTGATTTGGCGTTCTATATACATATGTTATGTATTTTCTATATTTGATTTTAAATGTCTCTCTCTGTCTCTATTTCTTTATTTGCATGCATTTGAGAAGTCTTATTAAAGAACCAATGATGATTAGTAGATGCCAACTTTATGGTTGGGCGAACGAGGTGCCTAACACATTTCCCGATTAGTACTTTAACCCCCGAACCCTCTTTATTCGGTTTAACGTTTTAAAGATCAGTAGCTATTTTTATTTTTTTCTTGATTTTTTTCAAAAATCAAGTGGCAACTCTATCTTCAAACAAAAAGAGATTTTCAAAATTTAGCTTTTAAGGTGTTAAAATATTTTTCAAAACATTTTTTGAATTCCTATATTTTTCACCACTTTCAAAAACTTCAAAATTTCGGTGCCACACCCGTGTTCAACTAGTGGGTGACTATGTTAAATTTATTCTTTTTACCCTAAGACCCATGCGTTGCACAATCTTTGTTAGTGATATTTTTAAAAAAATTATTCAAACTAGATTTTTTTTTCGTATTTTAGTGTAATTTTATTTTTTAATTTTTCTTGTCACTAAAAATTTAAAAAGTAAATAAAATTTTAAACAAATTTGACAAAAGTTTATTAAAAATAAAAATATAAAATAAATAAGAAAAGTATCCCAAATACCACCATTATCAAAGCATTCTGATTTGATAGGATTTTCGAAAAAAATGGAAGTTTTTACTGTTCAAATTTTCCTTTTTTTAAATCAAAATTAACTAAAGAATTTAAAAAATAATAGTGAAATTATAAAAAAAAGACAAGAAAGAAAATAAGAAATAAATAAAAAAAAATGTCTTTTTGGAGTTCCGAAACGCATTGTTAATTAGGGTGGCACTTCCTAACTAGTAACTTGTATGCATTATGAACAAGTTAATAGACAAATATAAATATAAATATAAAGCGTATAGGCGCTGTTTGGTTGTTGAAATTTTAGAACACATAAATCTCTAAAACAATTAATTGATTTGGCTAACGAATTCTCAAGTAGTCAATCCACACAAAGTAAAAATAAAGAACAACAACAACAATCACAAGAATCGAGAATATACGTAGTTTCAGCTTACTGCCTTCATCCGCGGGCGAGAAAAATTTAATGTATTATACGAAAATAAGGATTATAGATCTCTCTCACTCTCTCTCTCTCTCTCTCACACACACACACACACACACTATCTGTCACCTCAAATTGAGCATCTTTCTATCTCTCTACACTATCTCTAGCCTCCAAACTGAACATCTCTAGTGTATTGAGCATCCTACTCTTAGTCCCAGATTATCTATCATAACCTAGTATATATATTAGGTCAAAACAATGATAGCCACAATCCTATTTGCGCACAAAAAAATGTTGCCCCGCTCAAATTGCTTGATCGATCAAAAACACCTCTCAGTTTCTCTGCATTTTGCAAAAGTTCTAGTGAATATTTTTCACCACTTTCAGCATTCTACATTGTTTAGACTTTCTACCGAACGAGAATATCAAAAATTTGAGACACAAAACACAACAATCTCCACCTTGGCTCAAATTTCTAAACTATCTTGAAGAGCCGTTAACCGCCTAGTCCTACACCCGTTTCATGGATATGGATGCTCCACCATCTCTAATCATCAAATTGAATGAACTTGGACCAAATCCAAGCCACGCTTGAACTTGACCCTCTTACTATCAACAGACTTCTCGTTCTTAAGTAATTTTTTCAACTACCAAGTCTCAACCTTCTGTGGTGACTCCACCTTCTTTGACACAGCTACTTGCCACTGATCTCTACTTAGTCTACCTGTAGCTTTTTTGTAAGACGAAGGATCTCCATTACACTGTCCCTGCAGTTGATTTGAACCATAATTACCTGGTTTTCTCAATGAACTATTCTAACCAAACTCCACCTCATCTATTGCTTTCTTCTTTTGAAGTACTGGCATCTTCTACTTGTCAATCTAACTAAGCCGCAAATGTCTAATTTTTGTGTCATTCTTGTTAAACTCTCCCTGTGTTGTAGTGGTTACTTCATCTACCACCTTGTCTCCTATCAATCGGTAGAGATTTTTCACTTTTTGCCCTTTCACAATAATAGTAGCACATTTGCTAATCTCTATCGCTCCACCATTTAATGTGTACCCACAACCCAGAGAATCCAGTGTTCCTAAAGAAATTAAATTTTTCTTTAACCCTAAAACATATCTGACATTACCCAAAACCCTCACAACTCTGTCAACCATTATGATCTTTATTGTACTCGATCTAATGGCTTAGCACACTATGTCATTCTCTATTAAAATTGTACCCTCGTTGCAAAGTTTATATGTGTCAAACCAGTTTCTTGTTGGACACATATGGTATAAGCGTCCTGAATTTAGTATCTATGACTTTGATAGAAAATTAAAATTTAGATATACTAAAAGTGAATTTGCATCTACCTCACTGTCTAAGGACTCCTTTGCAAAATTGACAGTCTCTCAAGGCGCTTTTACATTCTTCTTCTCCTCAAAATGTTTCTTTAGTTCTTGGTATGGGTTTTTGTAATTTTTGTGGTAATAGAAACACTCCATATCCTTCTTTGCACGTGATTTGGACTAAGATCTTCCACTGTTGAAATCCTACTCATTGGACTTACTCTTTTCCCTGCTTGATTCAGACTTGGTCACAAATAGTCCATCTACATTTGATTCATCATCTCTCTTCTTTTTCTCATATAACAAAAGAGTACTAGTTACATCTTCTAGTTCTAGAGTGTCCTTCCCGTACATCAGCATTGTCATCAAACAATCATAGAATGTTATAAGCGAAGCCAATAAGGATATCGCATTATCATCATTATCAGCCTTTACTGCAAACCCAAATTAGTGTGTGATGAGCATATTATACATATTGAGATGTTCGAATAGACATTTACGTTCTCTCATCTGCAGTTTATACAGTTTCTTCTTCACGTACAACTTGTTAGCAAGATTTTTCTTCATGTAGAGACATTCCAACTTCTTCCAAATCTCAAATGCCATCTCCATATCAACTACGTTGTGAATAATCTCATCTCCCAAATTCAATTGAACCAAACTTGTGGATCTAGCATCTAGTTCCTGCCAATCGTCGTCGGTCTTCGTCTCTGTCTTCTTTTCCTTGTCAAGTAATGCCTTGGAGACCTTTTGCTAGATCAACATATTCTTCATACGCCTCTGCCATTAAGAGAAGTTAATTATTCTTGTTGGTAAATATCTCGACTTCGTATCTAATGTTCAACATTTCTATTGCAATCGAGTGATTAACCTTTAACCAAAGGCTCTAATACCACTTGTTCAGTTTTTGAATACATGAATCCCCAAAACAACCAACTGGTTTGGGCAGCGAATTCTCATGTAAGCTTTAATCCACACAAACCAAAAATAGAGAATAGCAACAATTACAAGAATCGAGAATATACGTGGTTTGGCTGACTGTTTACGTTCACGAGTAAGAATAAATCAATCCACTATACGCAAATAAGAATTACATATCTCACTCTCTTTCACAATACGTGTGGCCTCAAACTGAGTCTCTCTGTGTCTCTCTACACTATCTATAGCATCTAAACTGAGTCTCTATAGTATATTAAGTGTCTTACTCTTATTCCTAGGGTTTTTATCATAACATGGTATGTATACTAGGTCAAAACAATGACATCCGCAACCTTAACTGCGCACAAAAATTTTTTTGTCCCACATAGATTACTCGAGCGGTCTATAATCACTCAATCGGTCAAAAATATCTCTCGATTTTTCTACAATCTACAGAAGTCCTAGTGACTATTTTTTACCACTTTCAACGTTCTACACTGTTCGAATTTCCTACCAAATGAGAATGTTAAAAAATCGATAAACAAAACCCAATATTAGTAACATTTACAGTTTTTTATTTTTCGTTTACAAGAAAAAAAATATGTTTTTATGTATTTTTATAATAAAACGAAAACAAAAATATGTTTGGCACATAAATATTTAAAAAGTGGTAGTTAGAAATAGTGACCAAAAGTGGTAGCTATTAATAATAGTAAGAGCTAGTGATAGTAGTCGGATGTAGTAGCTAGAGGCGAGGCTAACATCCCAAACCGAATAAATGTCACAAGAGAGAACAATTATAAAATATAAAAAAATTTAGAAATTGAATTGTAAAATCACAAAATATTATTTTATTGTGTTAGAAAACTCTTCGAGTCAAGTCATGTTCTAAAGTAACCTGTG
>JAOTRH010006342.1:0-23695 GCA_034768845.1 Heliamphora exappendiculata
CGAAGTTGCGCGCCTCGACCTTGCGCTGCGCGCTCTCGATGCTGCGCGTGACGATGCCGGCTTCGATGGCCTCGCCGTCGGGCATCTTCAGGAAAGCAGAGTACTTGTCTCGTATGTCACCAGAAAGCGGTTGGAGGGACGCCCTTCCCTGTTGAGTATAGAGTACAGCCTCAAACTCCTTGATCAGGAAGTCTCCGTCTCCATGTATGGCCCATAGGAGAAGCGTATTGAGATTTTCCATTTCCCTTGCATTCAACGTGCGATTGCATTCTCGGATATCTTCAAGAATGGAGTCCTTGAGGCTGGATCCATCTTTTGTCCTTTGAACTACCTGCATGACCTCCTCTGGATCGTATTTGGTCGAGCTCTCCTGCAGCTTCACGTCCGCGAGCAGAAAGCTGCCATTGACTGCATCCAAGAGACCAGAGCAGACACGCTCTTTGAGTTGTCGTATCTCCTCGGTGTTTTTCTGAAAGATCGGCAACTTGTTCGCCTTGTCTCGAATGAAGATTTCCATATCCGGACGAGTCTTATTAGGCATATCCATAATACTGAAATCATACGAGACCTTGGCTGAGAGTCTCTGCGCAAATGGTACCCTTGAGGAGATCATGATTCTCAGCCGGCCTGCGGTTGATGTGATCGTCCCCAACGTGCTGAGAATGTCGGTCAAATTGTTGAGTTCTTGTTTCATAAACTTCGTAAAAAAAAAAAAAAAAAAAAGAGGAGGAAAAACAGTGTTACGGGTTGTAGTTTCTGTTGGTGTAGATATGATTTAAATAATGAGTGTTAATAATAAAAAAATAATATTAGTTTTAATAAATAATTTTAAGTGAAAATTTAAAATAAAAATATGAAAAAATGTATATCTTTAAAAAGATGAGATAAACAAATATAATTTTTAAGAATAAGATAAAAATTTTGTTAGTATAATAATAATAATAATAATGTACAATAAATAATAATAATATTAATAATTGTATAAGGATATAAAATAATAAAAAAAATAAGAATTAAAATAAAAATAAGAGTGGTATCGCTAAGAATAGTATCGCGAAAATAATAGTTAGATATAATTTTTATTTTATTTTATTTATACATGATAAGAAATATGTAGTTTAATTATTTTGTATTATAATAGATTCGGATTGAATTTCAGTGCTAAATATTGTATCGACTTTACGAATGCACTCTTTTAACGGTGAATGTCAGATATTAAATTACTTGATAAGTTTTTAAAATTTTTATTTATTAATGAAAATTTGGATGATTTTTGAAAATAATAGTTTTTGGCTTTATCATGGATATCATTGAAAAATATTATTTGATTATATTGCTACATGATTGTTGGTTCGAATTGTGTACTCGGCCACTGCGGATTTTAAATACAGTGATAGAGTAGTGATAAGGATGGGGTCATGATTAGATAATCATGCCCATTTATGATTTTAAAGGTCACTCCCTTAGATGCTGATATTTGATCCATTGAACAATATCATGTTATATACATATGCAAATGTATTTTCTATGTGATTGATACATAAATATTTTGATGATTACAATTGATGCCTAAGAACTAAAAGATGAGGTTTGGATAAATTATTTTATAAAATGCATAAATCTATTGTAAACCTGTAATTTAGTAGCTAAAAACTCATACAAGCTTTATGCTTATGATGTAGTTTAAATTTATTTTTGCAGGTATTGATAAGCCAACTTTTGTTCTTAACTAGCTTTGGGTGTACTTATAGTTTTTGAAATGTAGATTTATTACTTGTGTTTGGTATGTATAGTTGGATTGTAAAATAGTTATTTTTATAGTTCGAGTTGTGAGCTTATAAGATGTATTTTGGATGATTTCAAATAATTAACTCTAGATTATATTTTGTATTGAGACGCTTTCATATATAGAAATAATTTATGATTGTTATTTAAAGAAAATGAGAATTCCTAAACTGTTCGATTTAAAGAGCCTCGACTGGGCGATGACCTAGTGGCCGGTCACAATCCATTTTTTAGGATCGGGACGTGACAAACTACCCTCTCTAGCCACCCCTCCGACCATCATCTCCTACCACCACTTTGCCCGCCAACTCTAACCACCAAACACGGTCATCGCCTTCAACTACCACTTCTAGCAACCCTTTTAACCACCATTTTTTACCATCACTTTTTGCTACCTTCTTTGACAACCACACACGGCTATTGGTTTCGATCACTACTTTTTATTACCATTACTATCTCTTACTATTATCCCCGACTAACATCTCTAGTCATTATCTCTTACCACTATCATTTGCTCACCACCTTTAATCACTCGCTCCGACCACCGCATTCAGTTATGCCCATCCGACATCTATATACGATCACTGCATTCCACCATCATCCCTACCTCTTACTATCATAACTAGGTAAGATCTCCAGTCACCACTACTACCTTCATCCGCAACTTCTTACAATCACTTTTTTAAACATTTATGTATCAAACATATTTTTGTTTTTATTTCTTTATAAAAATAAATTAAAATATATATTTTTTGGTTATTGTAAATAAAAAATAAAAAAATTATAATTATTAAAATATTTTATTTAAATTCTAACAACTTTTAAAATACATTAATATCATTATTTATAATATATTTACTACAACTATCAACTATGCATAATTATTATTTTTAATTATATAAAAAGATAGTAATGTTTAATTTGAGCAAAAAAATAAAATAATTAATTTTTTTATGTAAATAATTAATTTTAAAAAGCTAATTTAAAGTTTAATTTACTAAAGAGACCATTTTAAACTAAATTTAATTTTTAACTAAAATTCACAAAATAATAAAAAAAATTAAATTAGTTGTTGGAAACGTAAATCCTTCAAAAATCAAGCTTTTTTTTAAGACATTCGAAAACGAAACCAGTTCAATAATTTGGTCAGGTTTAACCAAATCCGTACCGAACTTGGACCGTTGGCGTTCTTAATTGTCGAAGCACATGAGCCGCCGCCATTTGAGGTTCTAGAAAACGGGCTGTCGCTTTTAGGGGTGGTTGGGCCGCCGACTTAGAAGAGCCCCCCTCTTCTTTAGCCTGAAAGCCGTGTTTCTAGGCTTTTTGAAGTTTTTTTTTCGTGATTTTTCTTTACTTTTTAGTTCTATTTTTCATTTATTAAATTTAACGTAATTAAAAAAAATAAAATATATATTCATTCCAACTAAAACTAAAAAACAATAATAAAGAAGCTAAGGAAAAGATTATTAATTTATTTATTTTTCCTTATTTTATTTTTTATTTTTAATTATTTTCTTAATTTTTCTAATTTTACTTGATGAGAAAAAATTATAAAGTACATTTATTTATATATTACTGTTAAAAGAATTAATAAAAACAAAAAAAACTATGACCCTATTTGGGTTAATGTTGAAAATTTTATCTTTTTTTATATTTTGTAAATAAAAATTTTAATTTTTATGAATCATCTTGATTAGATGTATTAAAAAAATAAAAAATTTTAATTAAAAAATAAATAACATAAAATTTAATTTATTAATTTATTTTTAACTCATTTAAATTTTTTTAATAAATTAATCAAAAATAAATAAATTTTAAAATTAATACAAACCAAAATAAATTATATAAAATAAACAATAATCCCAAACCAGCCTATATTACAAAAAAAAATAAAATAAAAAATACACCAAACACACGTAATTAATGTGTCCGACCAGTGTGACGTGTAAGGCTCAGCAGCTGTCTTTTAGCTGCCTGCGGCTGTCAAGTGTCAACCCTGGCGACGGCTGGTAGCGGCTGGTAAGTACACAAAGTCCATTATGGTAATAATTGTTTAACTTAATTGTTCCCATCTACCAATCCTTTGTTTGTGTTTGAATACTATGTTTATTATTAATTTATAGACCTGAGTTCTGGTTGTTTTTTTTTTAATTTTTTAATTAAAAATATTAAAAAATTAAAATTATTTATTTAGTAAAAAAATTTAAAATTTAAATTAAAATATAAATCCTTAAAATATTTTATTTAAACTCTTATCACTTTTAAAATACAATAATATCACTTATTTATAATTTATTTATTACAATTATCAACTACATATCATCGTTAATATTAAATATACGGATAGATAAAATTGTTCACTTTAAATAAAAACTAAAAAAATTAACTTTTTACCTAAACAATTAACTTAAAAAAATTACCATAAAAACTAAATTATCAAATAACCTGTTTTAAACTAGGAGTGTATAAGAGATCCGAAAGATTCGAAAATCGAACAAATCCGACCTCTGTAGGTTGGGTTGGTTTGATTTTTACAAGTAATTGATTTGGCCCTAAATTTCAAAAAAGATAAACTGACAATATTGATTCGGTTCCTAGGTTAGTATGTGATTAACCTGTATCAACCCAAAAATCGAATATATATGTAAAGAAATAAAAAATATAACTATTAGATTACATATATAATTATTAAGATATACATATAGAAAAAATAAAAAGTTTTATACCCTTACAAATTTAAAAAAAGAATCATTAAATTAGATAATTATTATTAATTGTTATTTATTTGTTATATATCATTTATTTTTATAAATTTTTTACTCAATATTTGTTATTTTTTTTACTAAATAAATTATAAACTAATTATTTAAACTTTTATTTCATAATTTTATTATAATATATGAGTCTTAATTTTTATTTATTATTTATTTTAAAATTTATACATAGTAATTTTTTTTATTCGTAATTTTTAAAATTCATAAAATAGTAATTTCAAACCGAACCAACTTGATTTTTATTAATTTGATTTGATTTGATTGTACAATATGATTGAGTTGATTCTGAATTCAAAAAATTAAAACCAATAAAAATTAGTTTAGTTCCAAATTTAGTACATAATCAAATCAAATTGACTCATGTATACTTTTATTTTAAATTTAATTTAATTTTTAAATTAAAAATATAAAAAAATAAAAAATTAATTTTTAAACTAGTTATTCATATGTCCTTAATTTGACATTTTGAATTCAATTGAATTAAATGAGATTAAAAGATAAGTAATACAACAAAACCAACACTTGAAGCCGAACTTCACGCAATAAGTGAGACGTTTATGTAGAAAATTAGTAAAATAAAATATTGAATAATAATTTTTGTAATTTTTAAAATTAAAATAATAGAAGTTTCTCGAAACTCGGATAACGTCGCCTTTTGCCTCCACTTTCTCGAACTACCTAGTAAATGTTGGTACATCATGTTTTTAGTACAAATACTCACGAACACGAGATTTATTGCAATTTGGTTAGTAAAAATGTTATTACTTTTGGTTAGTAAAATTGTTATTACTTAGGCCCGTTCGATAATATTTATAGTTTTTGTTTTTTATTTTTATTTTTAAATTTTTTTAATAAATTATAAATAAAAATATATTTAATTTTTTTTTTCAAAAAATTATAAATTGTTTTTAAAATTTACAAAATTTTTAAAAACAAAAAAAATATATTTTTACTTATTTTTAAAATAAATTTTAATTGTATTTTTTTTATTACTTTCAACTATTACAACTAGCCACTAACTTTAATCACCGCTTCTGACTATCACATTCAGTCGCTCTTTCGGCCATCCCATCTGACCATCATCTTTTGTCACAATCTCTAACCACTACTATTCAGGCAACATCATTCGACCATAATATCTGATTATTATTTTTGACCACTATTGCTTTCTCTTGTTGTCATCATCGAATAACATTTTCGACCACTACCTCCGACTACTGCATTCATTTGTAACATTTAATTGTTACTTTTTAAATATTTATGTGTCAAATATTCTTTTATTTTTATTTTTTTATAAAAATAAATTTTTTTTTTAATTTTTTATAAATAAAAAATAAAAAATTATAACATTACCATACGAGTCCTTAGAAATGTTGTCAATTTTATTTTAAATTTAATTGTTCGGTTGGTTTTGACGGAAGAGATATATAGATTAGTGTTCGGTATGTTTAGTTTTTTATTTATATATATTTGAATTATGGTGAAATTATTTTATAAAAAAAGTCAATACACGTAGAATTTTATAATTATTCGAGGTTAAATTTTTAAAATTTGTCTATAAATAGTAAACTTATAATTTTAATAAGTTTAAAAAGAGTTGAATCACGTGAATAAAGATGTAAAGATAAAAATAATACTAAAGCACTTAGGTGACTTTTGAACGTGAAAATGTGATTTGTTTTACGGCTTAAGTTTTGAGTGTTAAATTTTTAATTATTTTTTAATATTATGTTTATAATTTATATAATTATAATAAATTATCTCTCTCATTTGTGAACGTAAATAAATTGAGTTAAATTACGTAAAATTTTATATAAATTTTTAATAGCGTGTGCATAGCTATGTTTCTTCTTGCATTTAAAAATTAATTATTAATTAAATTCCAACTAATTAGTGTAAAACATTACTTTGAATTTAAGTCATCTAATCAAGGATTCGGTCGGTATCGTGTTTCATTTTTCAACTATGTAGTTAGTTCCAGCTTAAATTCTTATTATTGCTGTCAAACTTAGGTCATAACTGCCTAACAAAAAATAAATAAATACAAATTCCAAATACTCTTACTTATTTTGAGTAAGATTACGATAATATATTTAATTAAAAAAGTAAATTTTTTTCACAAAAAATATGCTAATATTTTAAATATTATAACTTAAAAATAAAAAATAAAAAATACAAATATATTAGATATTTTAATTAAAAAAACAGAAATGCAACTATAAAAAATTAACACAAATAATTTAATTTTTAAAATTTTTTTATGAAAAATTAATTTTTTTGACATCCAAACAGAACCTAAGTCATTAGTCATTTTTATTTGGTTGTCGATATTGATTAGACAAAAGCACGCCCAATGCGCCAAAACATTATTCCTTCACAAAAACACGATTTGGATCTGTTACGGGCCAGATTTTAAATTATTTATTTATTTTTGTTTCTTTTTGAAATTCTTTGTTTTTTGGCATTTTTTTAGATGTTTTTTGTAACATCTTGACAAGGTGATCCCACAAAGTAAAAATAAATAAATAAAAACATAATTAAAAAAAATATTTATTAAACACAAAAATAAATAATATAAATTTAGGGTCCGATTGGTAACTAACTTAAAAATTTTTATTATTATTTTTTTAATTTTTAGTCAAAAAATAAATAAATTGTATTCAAAGTAAATTATTTGGTGATAACTTAACTTTTAAGTAGCATTTTTAAAGTTGGTTGTTTGAGAAAAAAATTATCTTTTTTATTTTTTTGTTCAAAATGGATAATTTTATCATTTTATATATTTTATATTAACAATTATATGTAGTTCGTAGTGATAGTAAATAAATTATGAATAAATAATATTATTACATTTTAAAAGTGGTTGGAATTTGAATATAATATTCTAGACGTTTGTATTTTGATTTGATTTTTTAGCTATTTAACTTCTTTTTTTTTGTCAAAGGAACAACCTTAACTTTTTAGCATTTTTAGCTAAAAAAATTAAAAAGCCAAGATTGCCAATCAGGCCTTAGTTTATTTACTTATTTTTACTTTTTCTAATTTTTTTAATATTTAGATTAATATTTTTTTTACCTTTTCAATTAGAAGAGTTGAAAAATATAATAATTTAATTTAAAAATAAATTTTTTTATTAAAAGCTAAAATAAGTAAAATAAAATAGGCAAATGAGCAATCACTTCAAACATGCAAATTATGTTAAATATATATTAATAGGTAATAAACTAATCTGTCAAATATAGCAGAAATAAACAGTAAAATAAACTGTTTATATATAAAGTAATCTGTTTATAAACTGTATGAACATAAATGAAGTTAATGAAGAAAACTTATTAGACAGAAAATAAATCTGCTGGAACATAATAGAAAATAGAAAATACTAAATACAAAGAATGTAGATAGTAATGGTTGATTGAGACTCGTGTTTGACACTATATCCTTAAGACAAAAACGCCCTCGTTTTGGTACTTCGAGTTGGCAGCGTATATCTTCTAAGATACAATAATCTTCAAGAATCAAAAGCAGCACAGCAATCTGATCCTTCGGTGAACGCAAATTGTGTTTGTACTTCTCTTTTAGAACTCGGGAATGCAGAGATGGAATAAAAGCATAAGCATGGGAGAAGATGAAGGAGAACGGTTTTCAGTATATTAAAAACAGGCAAAAAATTGGCAGAGCAGCAGCCTTTAAAAGGGGCTAAACTGGTGCCTGCTCGGACTGACCCAACAGTCACGAACCCGGTTCGGTCCGGCGGTTAAACCACCCAGCAGACACGAACCCATTTTGAACCGACTCAACGGTTCAGACTCCAACGACTCTGAACCGGTAACGGTAACGGCAACTAAATAACGGTAACAAAATTTAAATAATTAATATTTAAATTTAAAAATTTAAATAAATAAATTTTCAGTAAAAAGATAAGGGTTGATCTGATCCAGCCGGCAACCCGCAACCCACGACCCACGGACCACGAACCCGGCCCAGCTTGGCACGGCACAGCCAACCGGTCGGACGGGCGGGCGGCGGAGGCGGCGCGCGCGCGCGTATGGTTTAATGGACCAAGTTGAACTTTGTCCATAACTCCTCCCCCAACAAAAGTTAGAATGACCTAAAGGGTCAACCATTTATCTCCAACCTAGGCTTTATAATCCACTTACCAAAGTTTTGCCCCACCAATGTGGGATTGAAACCCTTTTTATAGTTGCTTGGAAACCCAACCTTTTCATTCCCAAGCAATGTGGGATAGGTTCTTGTTACCATTATTTTTCCAACTTCCATGGCATACTTTTGGAGTCAATTTCTCATTCACCCGTTAACGATTTTGAAGACCACAAAATTCATGATTAAACTACTCATGGAGATGAACATATTAGAACTTGGAATCATCAAAAAAGATTAATCTAATATAAAGTTATTTAGTTTCAAAATTAACTAAAACCATGTTCAAAATTCTTCAAACCCGTTTTTTTTTCAATAATCCCCCACATGAATGGAATTTAACGAAAAAAAAATACAACAAGATGCAGACACGGAGAGAGTTCAATAAAAGAAAATTTTTGTATAGGATAGGTAGCTTTTGGCTTTGAACCTTCCCTCGTGACAAACTATCGAATTTACTAGCTAATCAGTGAACGTGATGTCTTGAACTGTTTAGCCGTTTGTGTAAGCCAAGACAATAGAGTTCACACAGAATATTTCTAACACAGCTTGGTTCTCACTGTTGTGTTCATTTCGTCCCTGAACATGCCTGGTCATTCATGAGTGCTCTAGAGAATTTAGCCTTAACAATTCTCATAGAACTAGCCCTGTTCATACTCGTATAGGTGATTCTTATTAAAAGTATCCTGTCATACCCTACTTGGATATCCAAGGTATTAGAATCATTAAAAGTATAGCTTATCCTTAAACACGCTGCAGACATCACTATTTCATCATAGAAATGGGTAAGAGTTAATCTCCCTAGTGATTCTTCTAGAGTCACACATAATTCGGTTGTCCCATTAAACCTAAATCTTGGGATTTCCAGTCAGCTATGTTAGGTTGCCATTAAGGTGTCTCTTTAGTAATAGGCTTTAGTCCCATTCACCTCGATGGGTAATTCACTTGCTCTCTGGTCAAATTTTTGATTAACGGATCCGTGATATTATCTTTTGACCTTATGTACTCAATGGATACAATTATACTTGAGAGCAGTTGTTTAATGGTATTGTGTCTACGACGTATATGTCGTGACTTACCATTGTACAAATTACTATATGCCTTTCCAATTGCAGATTGACTATCACAATGAATGAAAATTGCTGGCACAGGTTTAGGACATACTAGAATATCTTCTAAGAAATGGCGTAGCCATTCTGCTTCTTCTCCAGCTTTATCTAAAATTATGAACTCAGCTTCCATTGTTGACCTAGCGATGCATGTCTATTTGGAAGATTTTCAAGACACGGTTGCACCTCTGAGAGTGAAGACATATCCACTTGTGAATTTTGAGTCTTTTGTATTAGATATGCAGTTAGCATCTCAATAGCCTTCCAGAACAACTGGATATCTGGTACAACACAATTCGTAGTTACGGGTGTATCTTAGATATCTAAGAACACGAACTATCGTCTTCTAGTGGTCTGCCCCTGGGTTATTTGTGTATATACTTAATTTACTCACTGCATACGCTATATCTGGTCGTGTGTAATTCAATAAGTACATTAGACTCCTAGTAATCTTGGAATATTCCAATTGAGATATGCTTTCGCCCGTATTTTTGGATAGATGTAGATTTACATCTACCGGCGTCCTCGCAGGACGGTCATCATTATTGGAGAATTTACCAAGTATTTTCTCAATGTAATGTGATTGAGACAAAGCATATCCTTCAAATATTTTAAAAATTTTCATTCCTAAAATAACATCTGCCACTCCCAAATCTTTTATGTCAAACTGTTTGTTCAATATTTTTTTAGTAGATTTGATCATTTGATCATCACTACCTACAATGAGCATGTCATCAACATAAAGACAGACGATAACATATTTTTTGTATGTGCTTTTAACATAGACACACTTGTTACATTCGTTTATCTTAAATTCATTTGACATCATAGTGTTGCCAAATTTTTCATACCATTTCTTTGGTACTTGTTTTAAGCCATAAAGAGATTTGACGAGTTTACAAATTTTGTTTTCTTGTCTAGGAATGACAAACCCTTCTAGTTGTTCCATGTAAATCTCTTCATTCAATTCATCATTCAAGAATGTCGTCTTCACATCCATTTGATGTATATCTAGATTAAACAGCACAGCCATGAAAATTAGCACGCGTATAGATGTTATTCTTGTAACTGGTGAATATGTGTCAAAGTAATCAATACCTTCCTTTTGTCTGTATCCTTTGACCACAAGTCTTACTTTGTACTTGTCAATTGATCCATCTGCCTTCATCTTTCTCTTGAATATCCATTTATATCCAAGCAGTTTACAACCGGGAGGAAGATCCACCAGTTCCCATATATGATTCTGAAGGATTGATTCAATCTCGCTGTTTACAGGCTCTTTCCATAAAGGGGTTTCAGTACTGGACAACGCTTTCTTATAAGTTTGAGGCTCATTTTCTAACAAATAGGTTAGAAATTCTGGACCAAAAGATTTGAATATTCTAGCCTGTTTGCTACGTCTATGTGCTGCATCCT
Organism: Heliamphora exappendiculata; assembly: GCA_034768845.1. Lineage (NCBI taxonomy): Eukaryota > Viridiplantae > Streptophyta > Magnoliopsida > Ericales > Sarraceniaceae > Heliamphora > Heliamphora exappendiculata. Next base: position 11,243 of record JAOTRH010006342.1, read on the forward strand.
CTTCTCCCTAATCTTCATCATTATCACTACTCTGAGCAGTGTCATAAGTTCTGCTTATAGAACTTGTCTCTTGTCCAGATTTACAAAAAAATACATGTTCAAAGAACACTGCATTCCTTGACTCAATAATTGTATTAACATGCATATCTATAGTTTCATATTTGTGAATCAGAAATCGATAAGCACTACTATTATTAGCATAACCGATGAATACACAGTCAATAATTTTAGGTCCTAACTTTGATCTCTTTGGTGTAGGCACGGCTACCTTTGCCAAACACTCCCACACTCTTAAGAATTTGTAGGTACACATTCGACCTTTCCACAATTCATAAGGTGTCTTATTCGTCTTCTTGTGGGGTATTTTATTAAGAATATAATTAGCTGAAAGAGCAGCTTTTTTCCACAAATTCTGAGGTAGTCCAAAACTAATCAACATAGCACTTATCATCTCTTTTAAAGGTCTATTTTTTCGTTTAATAACACCATTTTGCTGTGGAGAATAGAGTGCAGTAGTTTGATGAATTATGCCATGCTGTGAACAGAATTCACCAAAAGGCGATTCATATTCACCACCTTTATCGCTCCTTAGAGTTTTGATCTTCTTTCCAAGTTGATTTTCAACTTCATTCTTGTAATGTATAAATATTTCTAAGGCTTCGTCCTTACTTCTAAGCAAATAAATGTAGCAGTATCTAGTGCTATTGTCAATAAAAATAATAAAATACTTTTTACCACTTCTTGTTTGAATTGATTTAAAATCACAAATATTATTGTGAATTAAATTCAGAGGTTCTGTATTCCTTTCAACAGAATGGAAAATAGCCTTAGCTAATTTTGCCTCTACACAAATATTACATTTTTGATTCGGATCAATATCAAATTTAGACAGACAATTATTGTTAATTAATCTACGTAGAGAATTATAATTAGCATGTCATAATCTACGATGTCATAAAGAGGACTCAACAATATAAGTAGAAGATGCGTTATTGTTATTCATAGTAATTGTAGATTTTGGTACAATAACCATTACATTCAATTTAAAAAAACTGTCTGATTGATACCCTTACCCACAAACATTCCATATTTTCTGAGTACAAATTTATCAGACTCAAATACTAGCTTAAACCCATTCTTGCTCAACAGAGACCCAAAAACTAAATTCTTGCGAATGTTTAGTATATGCAGCACGTTGTTGAGCGTGAGTTTCTTACCCGAAGTCATCTTCAAAATTACCTTTCCCTGACCTTCCACCTTGGAGATAGAAGAATTCTCCATATACACCTGTTCTCCATCTATCATCTGATAAGTGGCGAATATCTGTCTGCCTGAACAAATGTGATGAGTAGCTCTAGTGTCCACCCATCATTCTCTGGGATTTCCTACAAGGTTTGTTTCAGACACAACGGCGGAAAGACTGATGCCATCCACCCCGGTAGAAAGATTATCCACTTTGGTCACGTTGGCTTGGGCATTTTTCTTGCGCTTGCTATGACAATCCTTTGCTCGATACGCGGGCTTGTCACAAATGTAACACTTGCCCTTGAATTTGAGTCTCTTGGAGTCCCCGCCTTTGTCACCAACATGCTTTCTCTTCTTGTTGTTAACCTTAGGCGCTTATTCCACAATATTTTCCTTGGACTCCATCTCGGTCTTCCTCTCAAACTTGCGGTTGTCTTTCTCTATCCTTAATCGAACAATCAGCTCTTTAAATTTCATCTCTTTGCGCTTATGCTTCAAGTAATTCTTGAAATATTTTTAGCTTTGCGGTAATTTCTCAATAATAGTAGCAACCTGAAAAAATTCACTCAAAAATATACATTCTGCATGAATGTCATGCAGGATAAGTTGGAGATCTTAAACTTGTCCAATAACTGGCTTTGAATCCACCATCTTATAATCCAGAAATTTGCTGATGACGAATTTTTTCGCACCGGCATCCTCTGTCTTATATTTGCGATCCAAAGATTCCCACAGTTTCTTTGCCGTCTTGACTAGACTATACACGTTATACAGCGTGTTGTCCAATCCATTGAGAATATAATTCCAGCATAAGAAGTCAGCACATTTTCATGCATTCACAGCAGCAATCGCATGTCAGTCAGATTCACCTTCAGTTATTGTCGGAGCATTTTTACGTAGGAATCTAGCTAGATTGAGAGTAGTAAGATAGAACAATATTTTCTGTTGCCACCTTTTAAATTCAGTTCCATTGAACTTCTCTGGCTTTTTACCGTGATTCACCGGAACTGTCGTAGTGACAGCCGGTATCACTAAAGGCACAACCGGGACAGAGGTAGGGGTCACAGCCATAACTTCAATATTTTCAGATGTCATATTATAATTTTTTAATATTACAGAAATAATACAAGAAAAACTGTTTTAGTAACCCGAAAAAATAAATTTTTTTTCTTTTCTTTTAATAACTGTAATTAAAATAAAACAGTAGATAAACCATTTTAATACTTGAATAATCTGTACAGAACAGATTAACACAATATATGTTATTAATTCACAAAATAAATAATACCAAAACAATTACAGAATTAAATTACTGTGATTAAAACTAAAACATATTGTAATATGAAAATTGTTTTTTAAACAATTAAACTATTTCAAAATGCTGCAGAGACAGAAAATAAATAGATGATAAAACAAATTAATTAATCTGTTATCAGATTAATTAAACAATCTGTAAAAGACTAAACAGATTAGTTAAACCTATTAATCAAACAGATTAAATATATATTATTTAAAAATCATAAATTTTTTGTCTTAAGATTGTTAGATATATATTAATAGGTAATAAACTAATATGTTAAATATAGAAGAAATAAACAGTAAAATAAACTATTTATATATAAAGCAATCTGTTTATAAACTGTATGAACAGAAATGAAGTTAATCCAGAAAACTTATTAGAAAAAAAATAAATTTGCTAGAACATAATAGAAAATAGAAACTACCGAATACGAAGAATGTAGATAGTAATGGTTGATTGAGTCTCGTGTTTGACACGATGTCTTTAAGACAAAAACGCCTCGCTTCGATGCTTCGAGTATTGGTAGCGTATGTCTCCCAAGATACAACAATCTTCAAGAATCAAAAGCAGCACAACAATCTGATCATTCGATGAATGCAAACTGGGTTTGTATCTCTCTTTTAGAACTCGGGAATGCAGAGATGGAACGAAGGAAAAAGCACGGGTGAAGAGGAAGGAGAACGTTTTTTAGTATATTAAAAACGGGTAAAAATTTGGCAGAGCAGCAGCCTTTAAAAAATGCTAAACTGGTGCTTAGTCGGACTGGCCCAACAGTCACGAATCCAGTTCGGTCCGGCAATTAAACCGCCCAACAAGCACGAACCCATTTCGAATCGATTCAACGGTTTCAGACTCCAACAGCTCCGAACCGGTAACGGTAACGACAACTAACTAACGGTAACAAAATTTAAATAATTAATATTTAAAATTAAAAATTTAAATAAATAAATTTTTAGTAAAAAGATAAGGGTTGACACGGTGCACGACCCGCAGACACGGCACAACCGGCCGGACGGGTGGCGGCGCGCGTGTAGTTCAATGGACCAAGTTGAACTTTATTCATAACTTCTCCCCCAACAAAAGTTGGGAAGACCCAAAAAGTCAACCTTTTATCTCCAACCAAGGTTTTATAAGTCACTTACCAAAGTTTTCCTCCACCAATGTGGTATTGAAACTCTTTTTATAGTTGCTTGGAAACCTAACCTTTTTATTCCCAAGCAATGTAGAATAAGTTCTTGTTACCATTATTTTACCAACTTGCATGTCACACTTTTGGAGTCAATTTTTCATTCATCCGTTAACGATTTTAAACGCCACAAAATCAATGATTAAACTACTCATGGAGAGGAACATATTAGGACTTGGAATCATCAAAAATAATTAATCCAATTCAAAATTATTTAATTTCAAAGTTAGCTAAAACCATGTTCAAAATTGTTCAAACCCACTTATTTTTCAACAAATTATTCAAAAAAAAAATAAGGCAATCTTTAATTTTTCGTGAACATAAATTCAGATGATCGAATATACCAAATTTTTTTTTGCTAGCATATAGGATTTTAAAGGGTAGGATAATAACACCCTTTTGGAGTGCTAAAATAAATACACCTAATTTGAAATTTTAAATTTTAAAATGATATATATACTAGTAAACTAGCAGTGTATCGGTGTTATGCACGGTTTATTGTATTTTAATTATATATTTAAAAAATATTTTTATATTTGTATGTTTAATAAAAAAAATTCTCCTAACCCACCAGGGTAGCCCAACGGTTTAAGGTCGTCACTAGGACCAGTTGTAAACTCAGAGATCTTGTATTCGACTCCCACTGAAAGCGCCCTAACTTAACCGATATACTTGTAGTTTGTGGGTGATTGCCGGTATCCGGAGGTTTACCCTTTAGGGATGGGTCCCAAGAGCCCCTGTCTTGAGGTGGTTCATCCGTCATAAAAAAAAAATTACATTTTTTTCTTTTTACACTTTGTTAGAATGATAATTTCAACGTAAAATTATTCTCTAAAAGTTATATATTTTATTGAATTTATATTGATTATAATTAATGTTAAATATAATTTTATTATGTGTATAGTTCATTATATTTGATTTTGTTTTAGTTTTTACCAATTGAGTTTGCATTAATTATACATATTGTCTATTTATATTTTTTTAAAAGTAATATTGAAAATAATTCGTATGCACGTAGTGAAAGATGAATTGTTCTCTTAATTATGTATAAATAATGATTTTTAACAAAATAATTATATATTAATATATTTTTGCAACTAACTTCAAAAATCCACTATTATGGATGTGCCAAAAACTAAAAATAAATATTTTAAAAACACTTATTATATATTTGATAATGAGGGGATTCACAAAGAAACGAAATTCTCATAAATTATAGAATAAATCTGTTGATAGGTTTTTAAAATAATTTTAGAAAAATTGAATTAATTGATGGCCATTGGATTGCATGATTAAATTGCCACAATTAATTTAAATTGATTAAATTGCCACAATTAATTTAAGTGAATAATTAACTTTAATTAAAAAATAAAATTTTAGAAAATCACACAAGAGATAACGAAATTATATTTTTTTTTAAAACTAAAGATTTGAGTACTTCTTTTGGAAATATTTTTTTAGAAACTTGTTCAGATTTTTAAGTATGTATACTCTAGTTAATTAGCAAACAATGTTTGTAAAAACTGATTCAAAATTATAGAAAAATGTACTTGATTTTGTTTAAATGAGAATTCTTTGAAAATTGATTCAAATATAAATTCATAATCAACTTTAATTTAAATTGATTACCATATTAATCATATAATTATTGATTATTAAAAGACTAATGATTAACTTACATGTGTATTCAATAAATTACAAAATATAGATTAAGAGTTTTAAACTCAAAAAACTAATAGCGTTTTGCAATAATATATAGTATAGACAATTGTTTCTCAATTGAAGAAAAAATAATTAGATGTGCATTAAAAAATAAATAAATGATCATTATTAATATTTATTCATCATTTTTAAATTAAGAATATATAACAAATTAATTATGTTAACTTATAAAATTAGTGTATTGTTTACAAAATTGTTCAAAATTCGTGCTATGCTAGGATTTTATACATTTTTATGCATAAAAATATCATTATTAATATTTACTCATTATTTTTAAATTAAAAATGTCTAACAAATTAATCATGTTCACTTATGAAATTAGTGTATTATTTCTAGAATAGTGAGTATTTTTCAAATAATTTATGGCTATTCTTATAAAATAATCTATAAAAGTTATTTATTTCTGATCGTACCAAATGTACTTCCATCCTATAATGCAAGTTTGTGAAACATTTTTGAAAATAGATGAATATGCATCCTTTCTTTTCAGGCAAATTAGTAAACTATTTCCAAATTAGTAGATCTATAATGATGTTTAAACTTAAAGATAATTATTGTTGACCAATCATAATATAACGTGTATTATTGTTAAATTAAAAAATTTAAAAAATATAAAAAAATTAAATTGAAACTTTTAAACTCAAATAAGTGATAACGTTTTACTATAATATAATATATAGATTGTCAGTGTCTAAATGCACTTTTTAATATAATTTGATACTAAGATTAATTTAACAATAATCAACAACTAAGTAATTATTAAAAGCAACAAAATATTGAAAATCTTACTTTGTCAAAAAATTTAAAAATATTAATAAATTTCATGAAACACCTCACAAAAAGGCTTTAAAAAAATCAACTCTATCAAAAATCAAAATTTGGACTCGGATTAATATATTAAAGTTTAATTATTTATTCTAACATAAGTCAAATATTTTTGACGAATTAAATTCTAATATTTGTCGCATGCTCACCTTTAACCTCCTTCTGCATTTGAGTATTGAAATAAAAACAAAATTTGTAAATATACAGAATATACAAATACATACATAGACCAATTCAAAAGAAAGAAAAAGAAACAAAAAACTTGGTTGCCTTTTTTTTTTTTTTTTTTCTATTTTCATTTCTTTTTATGAAAATAAAATAAATAAATATGATAACACCTTTTTTTTAAATAATTTCTATTCCTCTCTTTCGTTTGTTTTCTCTTCACTTTTAAAAGTTCTAAACAAGTTCTAAGTTGATATTTTAACTTGCTATCCGTGTCATTGATGGATATTTTTAAACTGTGTTACATGGAAAAATTTCTCATAAATAAATACTCATTTGACTTGAAGTTAAAATTAATAACACTGCAAAAATATATATAAAAAATTCTCATAATTTGAAATATGTCAAAAAAAAATGTCATACTCTATATCAAGGTATAAAAAATTTAACATATTTATAAAATATTACAAATTTTGAATTTTATAAAATTATCATTTTTAAAAATAATATAACAATATTAATACTGTCAATTTTTTGAAGTATTGAACTATTATTAAATTTCTCATACATAGTGAGAAGTTTCTCAATGTTTGAGAATTTTATACACGATGTGAAATTTCCCATATATAATTGCTCAAAGACTTAGAATTTCTCATTGTCTTGCAAATTTTCACTAATTTCAAAAACATTCTAAAATTGATGTTTTAGAATCCATACATATCATATAGGAAAAAATTCTCATTGTGTTGAAAATTTTATATCTTAAGAAAATTTTCATACATAAGTGTTCATTTTATTCAAAATTAAGAAGAGTAAAATTGATCAAAAGAATATTTATAACAAAATTTCATACATGTGACTTTTTGCATACTCTAATCCAGATATTAAAAATTCTCATTATGTTCAAAATTGGATAGAGTTGTTAAAGACTCTTTTATCCTTCATAGTTATTTTGAAAGTTTAATAAATTACAAGAATAAGAAAGAAAAATCAAAGATAGAAAAATTCAGTCGGCTTCAACAGCAATTTTAGTGTTTACTTTATATATATATATATATATATATGAGAAAGTTCTCTACTCTTCATTGAGATATGACAAATTTTTATACTTTGTAGTAAGGTAAATTTGAGATTTTCTTCTATTAATAAGATTATTTAAAACTAAATTTTGAGATATTTTTATTTTCTTCAAATAATAATAAAAATATAACATGAGTGCTTATAAACAAACAAAAAATCCTCAAACCGTTTCTTATACTTTGTATCAGAAAATTTTCATACTATGTGTCAAGGTAGGTAAAAATAAATTATTACAATTTTGTTTAGAAATTATGATGCATGATAGTACCCAAAAAAAATCCTTATTGTTTAAAACTCATATAAAAAACTAGCATGCTCAACATCAAGATAAATGGACACTCTAAAATTCATGCAATTTTAAAAAATTAGATTTAAAAAGCCCATCTCATACATGAGTACATGACTGAGAAATTTCAAATACTAATGAATTTGTCATATATTACACTTAGAAATTTTTTATATTTTTATTGCTATATATAAGAGTCAATTAATAATTACTATCCATGACACTATAATAAATTAATTAATGTATGAGAAATTTTTTTCACTAATGTAAAATTTTCGTGTATAAAAAAGGGAGGTGAAAAGACAAATAAATTTCTCAAATTCATACTCCTTCTGCTACTAACAAAAAACTATAAAAAAGAAAAAAAAAAGTGTTGTACTAGTTTACTAGTACCGAATTAGATGAAACCATTAGCATTTGCTCTTATTAAAAATCTCATTTAAAATAAGCACCAAACAATATATTTTTAATTGTTGAGCAAATTTCAAAAATATAAATTTTGTAAAATATGTATATGACAATTTAATATTTAAAATAACAAAGGAAAAAAAAAACCACCTTCTTAGGAACCATTTGTTGTATAACAAATATTCAAAAACTTCTTTATTTCATTATTAGGTCTCGTTTGGCAATCATCTTTAAGTTGGTTTAAAGTCATACGTTTTGTCTTTATGTTTGAAGCCTTAAAAGACAAAAGCATCGTTTTCTAACCAAAAGACTTAGATACACAATGAATATACTATGTTCAATGTAAGTCTTCCATACATGTATACTAGATGCATTCATCAATGCTTATTCATTAATAAGTTCATGAACATTAAAAACTTTTTGGTGGAATTAATCTAATATATTCATGCATTGGCCACATTAAAAAAATAAATGCTAATAATCTCCCACTTGACATACATGAATACATTTCATAATAAGATTATTATTATAAGGTCACTAATATTTTTCCAATAGAAGATTGCACGTCTCACCGTTAAATTCTATTCAATGAAGCTATTAGTATCGTATCATTGTAGTCACTGAGTCGCTCATTGACTTAAGACTATACAATGGTTATGATGCTAATTTCAGTCATCAACAAGAATATATGAGTTTAAATGAAAAGATGACATTAACAGCATAATGATGATTAATACTAACTCATTTATAATGGTCATGTTGCTTTTAACATTCAAGTTGTGCACAAAATTTGATAAAAACAAAAAGCAACAAACATAATTAATCATTACTATCATTAAATGATAAATACATAACAACAATTGTATACTTTCATTTACTCTAATTTTTTCACAAAATCCATGCGCGCAACATGATCCATAAAGAGCTTAGGAAAGAGACCTTTAGTTAGAAGGTCTGCCAACATGAGTGTAATGACAATATGTGCAATGAAAATAGTTTGATTCTGTACCATTTCTTTAATAACGAGATACTTAATATCAATATGCTTAGATCATTCTGGAGTTTTATTATTTTTAGATAATCGAATAGCAGTATCATTGTCATAATAAATATTCAAGGGTCTCAAAATTGAATCAACAACATGCAATTTGGAGAGAAAATTCTTTACCCATATAGCATGACATGAACCTTCATACAATGCTATAAATTTGGCCTCCATAGTGGAATAAGCCGTCAATGATTGTTTATGACTTTTCCATGAGATAGGTACATTTGCTAACATAAAAATATACTCACAAGTTGACTTTTTTGTGTCTTTACATCAAGTATAATTAGCATCTGAATAGCTGGCTACCTCAAGATTATCTGATCTTTGGTTAGCTAACATGTAATTCTTAGTTTCTTACAAATAACGCAATATTTTCTTGACTGCTTCCAGTGATCAAGCTCGGGGTTGTTTTGGTATCAACCAAGCATGCTTACTGCAAATGCTATATCGGGATACGTACAAACTTATGCATACATAATACTTCCAACTGCCAAGGCATAAGGAATGTTCACCATTTGTTCCTTTTTTAAATTATTCTTCGAACATTGAAAATTGCTAAACTTATCACCCTTAATAATTGGAGCAATACTACTCGAACAATTTTGCATGTTAAACCTCTTAAGAATCTTGTCAATATAGGCTCTTTGGGATAGACCTAAAAGACCACGAGACCTATCTCAATGAATTTCAATTCCAATAACAAATGATGCTTCACCAAGATCTTTTATATCAAAATTCTTTGTAAGGAATTGTTTCGTCTCATGTATCATTTTTTATATTATTTCTAGCAAGCAATATGTCATCAACATACAAAATTATTATGCAGATCTTGCTCCTACTAATTTTAAGGTATATACATTGATCAATTATATTCTCATTAAAATCAAATTTAGTGAGAACTTCATCAAATTTGAGATACCATTGGCAAGATGCTTGCTTTAGACCATATATGGACTTTTTAAATCTACAAATCATGTTTTTCTTACTTTCATCCTGAAAATTTTCAGGTTGGTCCATATAAACCTCTTTATGCAAGTCACCATTTAAGAATGATGTTTTAACATCCATTTGATGTAATTCTAAGTTATAATGAGCTATAAGAGCCATGACTATTCGAAAGAATTCTTTATTGGAGACAGGACTATAAGTTTTCTTATAGTCTACCCCTTCCCTTTGAGTGTATCCTTTAGCAACTAATCTGGCCTTGTATCTTTCAATATTATCATTTGGGTTACGTTTGGTTTTAAAAATTCATTTACAATTAACAGTTTTGGCACCATTGGGCAATATTACAAGTTCACAAACGTTATTGTCATGCATAGACTTTAACTCATCATTTATGGCATTTAACCACTAAGTTGCATTTCCATCATTTAAGGCTTGAACATAAGAAACTGGGTCGTTTTCCAAGTCTATATCACATTCATTTAGGTAAACTTCATAGTCATTTGATATAGCAGGCCTATTTTCTCTTTGTGATCTACGTAAGGGTGTTTCTGTAACAGGAACACTTCCTTCTTCAAAGTGGGAAGTCTCTTGGATACCACTATTATTCATAATTGGTGCAATTATTTCATTTTCTTGAATAATCGAGAAAGACTTTAGAGAACGGTTATTTTTAGAATTAACATTTTTATATTCATTTCTCCCACTAACGTCCCCATTGTTAAAAATACGTTCAACTGGTCGTAACTAAAATTTAAAATTTAAAATTTAAAATTATTAAAACTAAAACTGAATATTAAAGTCATGCTAACTATCTTTTATTAGGAAGTGGATAATAGAATAATAAGAAAAAAAAGTTAATATTAATATACTTTTAATGGCTGATTGACAACTAACTTAAAAGTTAGTATTTTTATTTTTTTAAAATTTTAGCTAAAAAGCTAAATTTGATTCAAAGTAGGTTGTTTGATAATTTAATTTTTAAGTTAGCTTTTTAAAAATTAGTTGTTTGGATAAAAAGATAATTTTTTTATTTTTTGTTCAAAGTGGATAATTTTTTTTATATATATTTGATATTAACAAGTATATGTAATTTGTAGTGGTAGTAAATAAATTATGAATAAGGGATATTATTGTATTTTAAAAATAGTAGAAATTTAAATAGAATATTCTAAAAATTTGTGTTTTGATTTAATTTTATGACTTTTTAGCTTTTTAGTTTTTTTTTTCTTCCAAACGAACAACTTTGACTTTTGACGTTTTTAAACAAAAATAAAAAAACAAGAAAAACAAAAAGCCAATGTTGCTAATCGGGGCTTAAATATAAGGTCTATTATTTTTACAAATATTAATATATTTTGTATAAATATCTATACAATTTTTACTCATTATCTACAACCCAATAAATAATGGTTAGCATTTTTCAAAATTAGTGTTTGTTTGGCAACCTAATTTTAAGCCAATTTTTTATTTTAAGTCAAAAAATTAAAAATTTGTTTGGTTAAAAAACTAGTGATTTTTAAGTTACAAAAAAATAAAATAAATCGAATATAAAATTTTAAGATTGCCCTTAAGCCAAAACGAGATTTCGCTAAACAAAAAAGCTAAAAAGTTAAAAAAATCAAAAAATCAAAGTGTCAAATGGTAAATTTAGAAATTATTATCAGAAAAATCAAAAAGTTAAAAAGTTAATAAGATAAAAACTATGAGTTGAAAAATAAGATTTTTTAAATTTTAAATCAAAAATTGTTTAAAAAAACTGATTTTACGTCAGTTTTCCAAACGAGGGCTTAATATGACAAAAGTATGGAAATTTACATTTTGATTCATTGGGTAAAGGAACAAATAGGAGTGTCTTACCATAAAACGGAACAAAGATTGTTGAAAATGTCCTTCCACCCACTCACCGGCCGACCCAAACCTAACTCCAAATTCCCAAACCCTCTCTTTACATCTCCGAACCCACCACCTCCCACGGTCTCTCTCTCTCTCTCTCTCTCTCTCTCTCTCTCTCTCCTGCTTCTTCTTCTTCTTCTTCTTCTTCTTCTTCTTCTTCCTCCTCCTCCTCCTCCTCCTCCTCTTCTTAACTCCCCCTTTCGTCCCAAACCCTCTCTCTCTCTATTTGTAACCCTCAGTAAACCAGACAACAGAAGCACTAGCTTGGCTTGGCTCATCCGTTCCTGCAAATGGCCTTTATTGAGAAAATATTACTGTTATCTTCGACCACCCCCAGCCCCACCCCC
>JAOTRH010006353.1:9776-23695 GCA_034768845.1 Heliamphora exappendiculata
GTACTCATGACTATTCAGAATAGTCGTCAAGAAAGGAACACGTATATTCAAACCGAATAAGTGAGACCAAAAGACACCCCCTAAAATAATTATTATTAATTATCATCTTCAATTAATTCTCATTCATATTAAAAATATGATTCTAAATCATTTATTTCAACAATCCCCCACGCGAATGAATATTAATTGGATCGATTATGCAAACGACAATGCAAGACTATGCAGATACAAAGAGAGTACAAGAAAAAATTTTCTGTATAAGGATAAGTGATTTTTTTGGCTTGAACCTTTCCATGTGATAAACTATCAGACTTATAGCTAATCAGTGAACATAATGCCTTGAACTGTTTAACCGTTTGTGTAAGTTAAGACAATAAAATGTCATGCAGAATCTTTCCTAACACAGTTTTCGTTCTCGCGGTTGTGCCCATTTTGATTCTGGACAATTCCTGATTTCATAGGTTCTTTAGAGAATATAGTCTTATTATTCTCATAGAAGTGGCCCCTTCTCACCCACATAGGTAAAAATCTCACTAAGACTATCCTATCTGAGCCCACTTGAATTTTCAAGATATGAAAATTATTAAAAGTATATCTTATCCTAAATAATACTGCATGTATCACTATATTATAATAGAAATTGATAGAAGACATTACATCCATAATGATTCTACTAAGTCACATACAATTCGGTTGTCCTTTTGAACTTATATCTTGGGATCTCCAATCAGTTAAGTTAGGCTACCATTGAGGCAACTTTTAATTCATAGACTTTAATCCTATTCTCCTATATGATTTATCAACTAACTCCCTATACAACCTTTTGATTAGCGGATCCGCGATATTATCTTTTGACTTCATATAGTCAACTGTGATATCTTCATTTGAGAGTAGTTGTTTCATGGTATCGTGTCTACGACGATTATATCAACGAGACTTACAGTTACACATATTTTGTGCCCTTACAATTAATAAATGTAATTCGTTGGCACATCGTGCAATCACATTTAAATATAATCACTTTGAGGTAACTTTGCTTCTTCTCATGCTTTATTTAAAGCGATAGATTTAGATTCCACTATGAACATTACTATATACATTTAGTTTGATGAATTCTATTACATAACTGCATCTTTAAGCATGCAGAAGCAAATATTTAATTTGCATTATTTCACCCTATAATTTAGGGTCCCTCTCATTTCTGTGGTAATTTAAAATTTATTTTCATGATAATCAAGTTTATGATATGATTCACGAACAAATATCATTATTATAAGTATTAACGCATAATTATGATAAATTCATAATCTAATGACAACAACATATCACTCCATCTCTTTCGGTATAAGAGATTTACAAAATTTATCTCTTCAATTTCAAAAGATAACCCCTCATAATTAGTTTATCAAATGATATATTCTTCCAATTTTACAAGAGTAAAAAATTACGATCTTAAATCATGATTTTATGCTTTGTGCAAGAACGATCATGTATTCTTTTAAATAATTGGATACCCACAACAACATAAATCAAATTCACATATTAATTTTAATAATTAGCTTGTGGTGCATAATTGTTTAAAAATAATTAAACACGAAAATTAGGCTTAAGCTTGCTCTTAAATCCACACAGAGATTTAAGTATCAAAATATAGGAGATTCACTCGTATTTTCGTCAGTATTTTCGTCAAATCCAAATACGGTACATTCTAAAATTAATATTAAGATTTACACTTAATCTAAAAATAGATATAAGTGTAACAACCAAATTAAGCCCACTATCCTGTAGGAAAGGAATAAAATTAATATTCATGACCCAAGTCTCAAAATATATAGCTCTTATTATACATGCTCATATTCTATTTATAGCCAAACCAAATCAATCTCAAAAATATTAATTTAACAAATAAACATAAAATATGAACAAAACACCATTAAATATGCAACGAAGCAAAAGCTATCATAATCAATATTTGCATATAGAAAGATACACATACAAGTGACAAAATGTGCTCACATAATTGTCAATTAATTTAAGATCATGGAACAAATTACTTGTGATAAATTTATAGTATTCATTTCATTCTCTAACAAACAAACATGCAATAGAAAATACAATTAAATTTTTAATATTTTAGAAAAATTTAAACACATGACAAGAAATTAAATTTTAAGTCCACCGAATCAAACCACGCTCAAAACGAAGTTCACACGAGCTTTCAAAAGCCAAATAAAACAATTGGAACATTGTGTCACAACCAAACAAGGTCTTAATTAACCCATAACATCAGCATTCATTGAACCGATGTGTTTTTTTTTTTTTCGTTTTTTTTCATTCAATTTTTTTAATGCAGCCAAACGCTGCCTTAAAACACCCAAATCACATAGCAGTGCGCGAACAGCGAACAGCCGCGAAATCGCAACCGTTATCATCCCTGTTCTGAAATTCACAGCGTTTGGATACAAATATCATACTTCAAAAAATAGCATAGAGAAAAAATGAAAATCACACGGTCGTAAAAAGTTTTGAAATTTTGAACTTTAATTCCAAAATTTCTCACAAACGGAACAACCACCGTTAGGACTTATTTGTTATTCCGGATAGAATTGGATATGATACGAAGAATTTGTAATACTGGGTATCCCACGTGTTTTTTTATATACCAATGGACTATAGATGAAATTATGTATATAGTGAAAAATTTAATTCGTGTTTAGTTAAAGTGGAATAAAGAATGTGATAAGAGTTATTGAGTTATTTTTTACCGTTATATAAGAATGGAAGATAATCCGAAATCTGATACTAATAATACCAAGAGAGCCTTAGTATTACTAATCCCATGAATGAAAAATTAACAATCTCTTATTCATCGGATTGTTAGTCCGAGTTTCGCAATACAAACATGAGACTCAAAATATCAAGGAAACAATTGTGTTTTGGTGGGCCAACCTTGTCTCCTAATTTAATTCATTTTTTCCTAATCCCTCGGAACAAACAAACTCTTAGTATATTAGTCCAATATGAACAACAGCCAATTTGAGTGTATATATATATATACATGATGTATATTTTATCCAAACTCACAAACACCAAACTAATGCTTCATAATAGACCCAAAATATATCCAACCGATATAAGATAACAGAGTTCCTTTCCTCAAAAGCAATACACACAAAAAAGAAGAAAAAATGCATAGGTTTTAAATTGAACATATACATGTGTGGCCACATATATGTAAAGCGAACTCAAGCAATCAAACATCATGCAAAATAATCAAATCTAAGGGGCCAACAAAAAATAATCCTCTGTCTGGTTTGTCAATTGCGAAATTACAAATTCATGAACCTGTACTTGAAAAATTTACCAACCAATCCAAAAGGAAATATGTTCTGTAGTGATAAAAAATTGACAAATGTATTAAATTTAACCAAACACCTCCTAAGGATAACATGGCCAAGGCATGAGGGTTAACTCATCATCTCTTTATATATAGGTCCTCAAACTCAAGGCAAATGTATGCACATTTGACCTATCTCTCATACATTTTCTCCCTGAAAACCCTTCTGATTTGGGCTTCGGAGGGCCTCCTGCCGGCCACCGACCGAGGGGCTCGTTTTACAGGTATCCAATCATCGAAGTACCTGGCAGCTCGATCAGTTTTGTCACGCCCCAAACTCTGGGCCACGAAAAACACCAACAAATAACCATACATAACGCACAACCCAATGTTACACTCTCAAATAAAAGCATACATGCATTTTATATACTCGCCCAAAGACTTACAAAATACGGTTCCAACATCGAAAACATGTAAACATACATAGTCCAAAAGAAACAAAAAGAAGATTACAAATCTTTCGCCCCACCGGCACCTCCAAATCAACCTATGTGACTGATACCTGAAAAACATTTCAAATTCCACATCGTGAGCCAGAGCTCAGCAGAAACTAAACGAACATGAAATAGAAACTAAACATGCTAGCAGAGTAATATGTATGCTACGACTCGTCCGAGCCTCAAAACAAGTTTGAAAATAGTTTATATCACGACTCACAAAAGCTTTAAAAATAGTTTGAAAACGATTTTGTATACATACGAATATGCTACAATGCTATACATGCAAAGATCGACTCCTACGAGCCCCGACTCTCACGAGTCCACATGCAACACAGATATAGATACATCGACTCACACGAGCCTCAACAACAACATGTATATGTATGCAGCACAAGTATATATATATCGATATCGACTCTTACAAGCCCCAACAACAGTTCTACAATAACACGGCGACGCACACCCAACACAAGAATTTTCTCGGACTCTCACCGAAATACCACAACCCCATCTAATACGCTTTGTCGGGCTTTCACCGAAGGACCACAGTCCCAACTAATATATCGTCGACCAGAGCAAACGTTTATCCAACCATCTTCTCGGGCTTTCACCGAAGGACGACAATCCCATCTAACACATATTCGCGAGCTTTCACCGAAGAATTGTAATCCCATCTAACACACGGTTAGCCAGAGCTAACGTTCATTCAACCATCTTCTCGTGCTTTCACCGAAGGACCACACGTTGACCAGAGCCAACGTTTATCCAACCATCTTCTCAGACTTTCACCGAAGAACGATAATCCCATCTAATACATCTTCTCGGGCTTTCACTGAAGGATCGTAATCCCATCTAACACACGATCGGCCAGAGCCAACGTTCATCGAACCACTTTTTCGTCCACATCTCTGTACACACACAAGCATCAAATAAATCAGAGCTTTAGATGCATCAAGACCACATATCTATCTTACCACATGCATGAATAAAACTAGAGTTTCAAGTACACAAAACCGTGTAAAACACTATGTTTTACATAACGGCACCATGTGCCACATCCTCCGGTACATCATCACAGGCCACATAACCCGACGTCCACTAACTAGGACGACCCGTTATCTCTTCGAACAACCAACAATGCAGAAAATCAAAACCTAACCCGAAGGCTAATACCATACCTCCCACAACACGATTTTACAAACATTTTCACAAACCATGACTTTTTTCCAAAACCTTTTTTTAGAAAAGAACGTCGGATCCAACACGTCCCGCACCCAACGATGCACCAACCACAACGCATACAGCCGTGCACCAACACCCCATATCTAACCATGCACCAAAATATCGCATCTAACCGTGCACGTCCCCCCAGAGGATAATCACAAAACCCGAGCAACTTTCGAGGCCACCACACGAACCCTACGGCCACCACACGACCAACCTCAACAAGAAACAACCCACACCTCTGTTCATGGATCCAATTGACAGAACCCCATAATTTCATCAACCGAAAATCCATAAGAGGAGAGCCAGCCGATTGAACTACATAATCCAATCGACTAAAAAGCCACAATGCAACCACCAAAATAACAAAACGCCCCCACACAGGACTTTAGTCGACTGAACCCCTACCCAGTCGACCCAAAAGAGCTATTGAGATTTAGCAAAATTTTCCCAAAACACAGATCAGTCAATTGACTTCCAAGTCCAGTCGATTGAACCCCACAACAGACGATCCAATCGACTAAACCACCCCGTTCAGTCGACTGACTCCCGACGAAAACCTACTCCAAGCTACGGGAACAACCATCTTAACCTCAAATCGAAGCCTCCAAACCCTCTTTCAACACCCTCGGACATACCCAAGCCCTCCACTACCATAGAACCTCAAAAGGAACACTCAAACCCCGATTCCATCCAATCGAAATTAATCAAAAACGATTTGAACCAAAACCTAACTTTTTGAAACGAAAATCAATTTTTTAAGTATTTTTAACCGGTGAAAACACGTATATTTACACGTAGCACTCTTATAAGACATGCGAGTTTAGGATCCTACCTCGTTGAGTAAAAAACTCAATACCTCGAACCACGTACAAAAATAAATTTCGCCGAAATAAAATTATGTCATGATGAAAGCGTAACCCACTACAAGGATACTAAGGATCTACTGTCGAATAGTCGAAAATTGAGCTTCGAGCCCCTGAGAAGTCAGAGAGAAGGCAGAACTTTTAGGGTTTTCAAAATCTTGAGAGAGAAGTTTTGTTTTGAAAATATCTAAGGCTAGATATTTATAGGTTTGCCAGAAAAAAAAATTCGCACCACAACGCCCAACAGTCCTGAGAATCAATTCCACATGCATATTTAAACCCGATCATGCATAAAAACGCATATAAATATGCTGAAACGAAAACGATAAACATGCGTTGAAAAACGCCAAAAAAAAACGGGTCAGGATCTCACACTCTTCATCCTCGTCAGGTTCTTTATTATCAATTAAGAGAAAAATTACTTTTTATGTTTTCTCATGTTCCAATAAACCTTATCCTTTGATTGTCAAATAAAGTTCAAAACAGAGAGATAACAACCAATGCATTTCCAAGTCAAGATAGAGAACATGGGATTCATCCATTTAACACATTCCTGATTTCTGTACCAATAACGTGAAAAAAAAAATAATCGAAAATACCAAAGACAATAATGCACAAAAAGCACATAAATTGTCTTAAAATTGTTGGAAAAGATTATATACTTTTTGTGCGTTTGTGATTGTTAACAAGAATAACAAAATAATCTCATTCGAAAAAGAAATTCTCTTCGAATACCAAGTGATTGTATGCAGTTTTTATGTCTTGTTTTAGGATTTCGCCAGAAAAAAACCACAGACGATGAAATTAAAGTAATAAAATCAAATTTTTATTAATTTTGATGGAGAGCCGATTACAGAGGCTATAAACTACTCTTATATTGAACTGAAAATAAAAATTACAAGGAAAACAAAAGATAAAAAGAAAATATAGGTGGTTTGTCAAGTTGTTGGTTCGTGTCCTTACAATATATGCATACATCTTATTTATAAAGACTAAATGGGTCTCCATAAATAATTTTCATAATCGCCTCTAATTTCTCCTCAATATTCCAACGATGACAAGTGTCCTAACAACTATTAATATAGCCACCAACTTTCTCATATAATACTAAGTTATTTAATGGGTGTAACTTCTTCTGACCGCTGCATTCTTTTTAGTTGGAACTTGTCATCACTAAGAAAAATTCAAGGGAGCATTTAAAATATATAATTATTTTTATTAAGTTTTTATAAAATATGGTAGGCTACTAAATAGAAAAATAATATCTTTGATATGAAAAAATATTAATTATCGTATAAACAATACCCTCCAAATTTTTTAAGAAATGAGAGCCATCGAATTCTTATAGAGTTGTAATATTAACAAAAATCGATTTTTTAGTAGCTATAAATGGCTAGAAAAATATGATCGATTGAGTTTTTTTTTTTATGAAATAAGAAATTAAATTCTTTCACAGGCACGCACTCTTCATCCATAAGCGCGCACTCCTCATCACAGGCGCTTTTTTTTTTTCTTTTAAATTCTTCCACAATACTTTGATGAAAGTCTTGAAAGTAAATTGTTGTTTTTTTTCCTCTTCTACAGCCTTTTTTGTTTCTCAATATACAGTTCGAGATGAAACAAATAAGCAAAGCGTTCCCACTCACACAATCTTAACATCGATGAGCCATTTGTTCATTTGGTGTCGTGACGAAGTCGCTTCAATTTTTGTTTTTTATACATCGATAGAAAGCCTTTTTTTTGTTAACCTTTCAAAAGGCTTTCGAAAGAAAAAATCTACTTTTGATTTTTTGTATAATTCTTTTTGGGAACAAATTTGAATAATTTCAATTTTGACATGAAATTTTTTCATTGAAAATATTGATAGAAAATTTTCTTCTGTCTTTTTATTTTTATTGATTTGGAAAAGCAAAAAACTCTTCCATGGAATTTGATTAATTTTTTTTCTTTTGTTGCCACTCTTTGACATTATATTTTGACAACATAAAATTCAATTCAGTCATTATTGGTTCGGAAAGTTACTTCCCAGGTCTTCGAAGGTCGAGCATATACGAATTTTGAGTAATTTTAATTTTTTCTTCGTTATTAGCCATTATTTATTGGCCAACTATGGGATAAATTTTTAAAGATTGTTCAGCATTTGTTACGGATTATTTAATTTCGCGATTGGCAATTATTTGTTGGCCAATTACAAGAGAAATTTTTAAAAATTGTTGAACCCGTGCTATAGGTTCTTCAATCCTACAAAAATCAACATGTGATTTAGATTATTCATTCCTACAATATTTAACCTGTGGTATAGGTTGCTCAATCCTATAAGGATCAACTTGCAATGGGGAATGATACACTTCGTAAAGTGAATTATAATATACTTCGTAATAAGTATTATAATATACTGGTAATAAATAATGATACATCTCTTGACGAGGATAACAATATACCTGTTGTTGATAGTTCATTGTAAGGACTACTGATGCATATGTTATTTCATATTTATAGCTATTCATGGCTCTCCGTACTGCTGTCCTCATCTCCATTTTTTCTGACTTAGTATGGTGTCCCACTGGACGTGCCAAATTTGTTAACCAGAATAACAAAATGGAGATGAGGACAGCGTTGTTAGTAATTCATTGTAAGGACTACTGATACATATTTTATTCCATATTTATAGCCATTCATGGCTCTCCGTAGTGCTACCCTCATCTCTATTTCTTCTGACTTAGTATGGTGTCCCACTAGACGTGCCAA
Organism: Heliamphora exappendiculata; assembly: GCA_034768845.1. Lineage (NCBI taxonomy): Eukaryota > Viridiplantae > Streptophyta > Magnoliopsida > Ericales > Sarraceniaceae > Heliamphora > Heliamphora exappendiculata. The sequence continues at coordinate 18,452 of JAOTRH010006353.1, forward strand.
ATTTGTTAATTACATAATAATAAAATGATCTCATTCGAAAGAAAATTCTATTCAAATACCAAGCGATTGCGTGTGGGTTCTATACCATGTTTCAGGATTTTTCCAAAAAAAAATCTCATACGATGAAATTAAAGTAATAAAATCGAAATTTCATTAACTTCGACGGAGAACCGATTACAGAGGCTATAAACTACTCTTATATTGAACTAGAAGTAAAAATTACAAAGAAAACAAAATATAAGAAAAAAATATAGGTGGTTTGCCAAATTGTTGGTTCGTGTCCTTACAATATATGCATGGCTCTTATTTATAAAGAATAAAGAAATCTCTATAAATAATTTTTCATAATCGCCTCTAATTTTTCCTCAATACTCCAACGATGCCAAGTGTCCCAACAATTACTAATATAACAACCAACTTCCTCATATAATGTTAAGTGTATTTCATAGGTGTAATTTTTTCTAACTGCTGTATTCTCTTTGGTTGCCACTTTTCATCACCAAAAAACATTCATGTGAGCATTTAAGATATGTAATGATTTTCTATTAAGTTTTTATAAAATATGGTAGGTTATTAAATAGAAAATAATATCATTGATAAAAAAATATTAATTATGGTGTAAACAGTGATAAACAAAATAAAATTGTAAAACTGAATTTATAGACCGAATGTATTTAATAAAAAAAATAGATCAAAGCTAGCGTTCGATGCTACATCCTTAAAACAGAGTTGTCCCTGCTATGGTACTTACAGTTTTACGAACGTCCATCTTTCAAGATACAATAATTTGAATTTCATAGAAGAAACATTGTAATCGGTGGGCCTAACGAACCAAATCATGTTTTGTACTTTTTTTACATGAATTTTGACACAAAATATTCAATTAACTATGTAAACCTTATTTTCAAAACCAAAAGAGGAACGCTACATATATAGATGTACTCGTAAGTATTTAAAATAATTACAAAAAAAGTGATGCACCTATTCAAACTGAATAGGTGCGACCAAAAGACACCCCTTAACATGATAATTAATAATTACCATCTTTAATTGATTCTCACTCATATTAAAAAAATAATTTTAAAACATTTTTTCAACACTTAGAACATCTTTCTTTTGTACTCAAATGGATATGCAGATAAGTTGTTCCACATATGACATATCCGTCAGGTTCTTCTTTGGCACCACACTACTATCCTTCAGGGGTTTAGTGGGGGAATACTGTTTGGAATACTGTTTGGATTATTTTATTAGAAGGAAAAAAAAAAGTAGATGGAAAGAAAGCGAGGAGAGAAATGAGACAGGGCCCACTTTTAAGAGATTTTTTATTTCTATAAAATTAAGAGAAAATTAAGAAAAAGTGAAGGAATGGATACGATGTTTTTTTATAATATCAATTATAATATTTTTTATACTTATATTAAAATTAATAATTTAAACTAATACGAAAAAATTATAAAAATAAATAAATATTAAACATCTCCATTTTCTTTATTAACTATTATTAAATAAATAAGAGAAAAAGAAAATAACACTTTCTTTTCTCTTTTGAATAACCAAATAAGAAGAATAATAATTTATTTTTTTTTGTTCTCTTTCTTCTTCGTTTGCTTATAACTAAGGTCGGGGTCAAAATTTATATCCCACTCGAACCCTAAAGAATAGGTTTAATCTCACCGAGCGGCCACATAAACTCGAACCCAAACTTTAAGGAGGAAATTTAAAATTTTACCCATTAAACCAACTACTACAAGATGTTTCTTTTCATTTATCCACAACATTTGTTAATGATTTGTTTAAATATATTTAAATCAACTCATTTGCAAATTAAATATATTAAAAATCACATATATAAAGAATGACATAAGCATATTTTAAATAGTTAAGGGAATAAATGCGTTAAAATCCTATTAAGAACATATAAGATGTGTTAGCTTCATATAAATATATAAGCTGTGCTCAATTTTTTTTTTTTTTTTTGGCAAGGAGTTTCTCATTATCAAAAATTGAAGTTATGCCCAGATCATAAATTTAAGAAGCAATTTATTATAAAAATAATAAGAAGAATAAATAATAAACTTCGGATGATGTCTAGAAGCCATCATTTATGAATTGTTACTAAAATTTTAATTACACTTAAAAGTATATTAAAAAAATTATTAACAACTCACAAATAATAATAATCTTAATAATGACATCAAGTGATGCTTGAGCTACCATTATTTATGAACTGTTATTAATTCTTAATACACTTTTAACTATAAGTAATTGAAAAAACATAGGCCTCGACTGTAAACTAGTTTGAAAGTTAGTTTTTTTTTTTGTATTTTTAGTGAAAATTTTAAATTGGGTTCAAAGTAGATTTTTTTAGTAATTTAGTTTTTAAACTACTTTTTCTGAAATTAGTTATTTGGGTAAAAAACTACTATTTTTACTTTTTATTCAAAGTGGATAATTTTACATTTCTATATATTTAATATTAATAATTATATTTAGTTGGTAGTGATAGTAAATAAATTATTAATAAGGAGTATTATTTTATTTTAAAAATTGTGAGAGTTTGAATTGAATATTATAAAAGTTTGTGTTTTAATTTGATATTTTAATTTTTTTGCCAAACGAGTAATCTTAGTTATTTGATATTTTTAGCTAAAAAACCAAAATTGCCTACCTTAAAAGAAAAGTTTTAGAATTGGCATTGTACATGTGGTTTCATTAAACTAGAGTATAATCATTTGATATTCTTAAAATTAATATTGTATACAGTGTTCTTATTTAACGAAGTAATAAAAAACTTAAAACCTAAACTATTCTATATCTAAAAAGAATGGAAATTCTAACTATCCATAATGTGCCTCGATACCATAGTTAATTATTGGATAATCTTGGAATTAGTACAATAGAATTTACACTATTTTATATTCGGTAATTCTAAGATTCTTGAAAAAGAAATTCAAAAAATTATTCCAAACTGAAAATGAAAAATTCAAATTTAGTTTGTGTTGTGTGAGTTATATTGTAAACAAATTTAAATCACTAATTTTGAATTCTAAATAAATTTTTAAAAATATTTTTTAAATTTATAGTATTATTATTTTATATCTAACTACAAAGAAATGGGATTACCCATACCGTTCACTCTGGGACTTAAAATCACAACCTCCATGAAGAGAAGGTGGGGTGGTGCCACTAGGCTAGCATAATATTGGTCCACTCTTATGAATAATTATTCAATAATTTTGAAGTATCAAGTAATATTATTTATATAGTACTCTTATTTAATGATATAGCTAAAAATATTTTGGCTGAGACAAAATCTTGAGTTACTTGTTGGATAGAAAAGCGATAAAAAAAAGACCCATTTTGTGCATATTAAGTATTTTTATTTTTAAAAAATATCACATAAATAACATCACATAATATTTTAACAGTATTTAATAATTTTTCTTTCTTTTTCGTCAAAGGCACCAATTAATCAAGTAGTTGTTAAATTACTATAAAGAGTATCCACTTCTTCTGATTAATAAAAATCTAAAATCTCATTGCACAAAGCGTACTTACTAATCGCTAGGCCAATTATCTTATTTTTTTCTCACTCTTGTTGATCATGAGGCCTTGATAGGCAATTAACTCTTTGACTTGAAAAAAAAAAACTAAAAAATCAACATAAATTATTTAAAAAAAATTAAAAAATAAAAATAAAAAAGTTAAATTAAAATACTAATTTTTAAAAAAATTTATATAAATTCTAACCACATTCTAAAAAATAATAATACACATAATTGATAAGTTATTTATTACCAATACCAATAATTTATAATTATGATATTCAACTATATAAAAGAGCAATCCTATTCAATTTGGAAAAAAAAACTTTTTATTCAATTAACTAATTAAATTTTTAAAAAATAATTTATCAAATAATTTATTTTTAATTCAAATAATTTTTTTAACTAAAAACACAAAAAAATAAAAAAAAAACTTTGCAAATCGGCGAGTAGGTAAGAAATAAATCTTATTAGTAGGTAAAAATTAAAGACTAATTCATTTAATATCAATCAAATAGTTTTATGTACCTATTACCAAACTCCAAAAAGTGCCTAATAATTTCTCCCTCGTGCGATCGCCCTGTCCCTTTCTCCATAGTTAAAAGAGACTGAAGAATCTCCCACACTGATGAGATTTGGGATAATTTTTTATTTTTATTATATTTATTTTATTATTTTGTAAAATTATTATATTTTTTTAATTTTTTTATCGTGACGAGATGAAAAAATAATTTTTATTAAAATATAAAAAATACAAAAAATACACATAAATTAAGGATAATTACATCTATACTTTTTATATTTAAAAGTAATAATACTGACATCTCTTTTATTCTATGAAATACGACTGTCTTTTCATATTTTATTATTTATATAACAGTTTGATCTATTTGTTAGTTGACCATTAGTTATTTTTTTTTACTTTATTATTTTAACAGTTTAGTTTATCATCTCTTACTTTATTAGTTATAAGTTTTAAATGTATATTTTGTATGAAAATATTTTTTTTCTATGTACAAATAAAAATGAGATTAATGTTAGCTACATACTAAATTAATAATAATTTATAAAAAATTAAATGGTAACCAGTTTTAAGTTGCTTAAAATATGTTTTTTTATTTTTTTGCTTAACGTTTTACAAATAAAAAAATTTCGCTTTTCAAACTCTTAAAATAATAAAATATAAGATGACAACTAACGAATGAATTAAACAGTTACATAAATATAAAATACAATAGAACAGTAAAATTTTAAAAAATAAAAAAAATTAATATTATTATCCTTAAATATAATAAATATAAATATAATTTACTCATAAATTAATATGCCAAATTTTTTATTATTTATTTATATTGTTAGTGATTTTTTTCTATTAAAATCTTTTTATTTTCTCAATTCGAGTCTCGAATTAAATTGCCGGTTTTCTCGATTTGAGGTCCCAAATTAACTATTAAATTAAATTAAATTATTAGCTTAAAATATATTCTTATTCTATATTTGTTTGTACCAATTCCGATTCGACTCCATGTCCATTGGACATGAGATAACTAAGGTCTTGTTTGGTACGGACAAAATTAGTTCATACATTATAGTTTATAATAGAAATTTTAAGTACTTAGTAAAATTTATAACTTGTAATTAAAATTAAAAAAAAGTAGTTATAAATTGTAATAGAAGTTATGAGTATTTTTACACC
>JAOTRH010006364.1:4702-23694 GCA_034768845.1 Heliamphora exappendiculata
GTTGGGTTAGCAGACGAAGTCTTGGTTGTCTAAATTTTGGCATTTAACCAGATTTGGGTACAACTAATTCAAGTAAACACAAGGTTTGTGTTTAACTTCGGATGCACCTATATAATAAAGAGAAATAAACCAAGGTTTGTCTTTTCTTTGCATGGAGATTTGATTTATTTTTTTTTAGAATCTTTTACTTTTTGTGCATAAACCTTTCTCTTATCTCCTTAAAACCCGACTTTTAGTTGAATTTTTTTTTTGTTTAAGTTTTCAAAAAGATAAACGGCTAAAAATAGATTTTTTTTGAAAATTAAGTAAATTAACTGGTAAAATATAATTTTTATTTTTACATATTATCGATTCGAATTAAAAAACTAGCTGTGCACTTATTTGATCTGAAATATATATATATATATATATATATATATAAACTAATTTTAAGTTGGGTTAGCAGACGAAGTCTTGGTTGTCTAAATTTTGGCATTTAACCAGATTTGGGTACAACTAATTCAAGTAAATGTCATCTGCAGTTTTGTCCTTTTTCATTTATTAACCAACATTTTTTTACCGCATGCGTCAGAACACTGTGCCACTTATTTTATTTATTATTGATATAATACTATCACATATTTATATATTGTTCTGCGGACACGTTTGTATTATAGAATAAAATTAAGAATTATTAAATTTTTTAATAACAAATAATTAGTAAATTAAATATTCATTCTATTATTTATTTTTTTAATTCAGTCTTATGTTTATTTGTTTAGAAAGAATTAAAAAAAATTAGGTTTTTCATGATTAATGTCTTTTCCTCTTTAATTATTTATCTCTATCACGTTTTTATCTCTTTCATTAGTTATCACTTTGTGAATTCAATCCAAACTAGTTAATCGGACCTCTCTTTTGCATTTAAATTACTTGACATATAAAAATTATTCTGAATTAATAGTTCATAAACTCATCTCCAACTTTTGCAAGGGGCTATTCGTGGATTTGTATTTATTATCTTTAAATATATATATATATAATTTAATTAAGTGATTATGACAATTAGTTAATTTAGTTTTTATATAAATAATTTATTCCAGTTAATAGTACAAGATGAATATTAGGATTATAAGAATTTGGCCCTGTTTGGGCAAATTTTGGACTATTTTGCTTATGTTTGTATTTTTTAAACTTTTTTTATTTGTTGACCGAGACTTTATTTTTTCCAATCTCGATGAGATAAATTAAAAAATTACAAAAAAATTGATCAAAAAATAAAAAAAATCACTAAAAACAAAAATAAACAACATAAAATTTGGTATATTAACTTATTTTAGCTTATTTTTTGTTTTTTTTTTACTTTTTTATATTTTAATTAAAAATTATTATTTTTTCAATTCATCTCTCAAAAAGTATAATAATTTAACTAAACAATTAAAATAATAATAAAAATAAAAATAAATAAAATTAAATAAACACTGTGCCACAACCAACCTCCTTTACGGGGGCGCCTATGAATACTTTTCCTGGGGAGGTAAGTGCGGTTTGGTTGGTACTTTGGCTTCCCTCTGAATTTGATTGAAAGCCCACAACCATCTAAATTCTAATGGACCTAATCTCTTTTTCCTTAGTAATAATTTTTAAATTAAATAATACTAATAATTGTCAATAAACACTGATACAAATAATATAATATTTGTAAAAATTAAAAATATATATATAATACAAAATAATTATTAATTAGTGACCAGTGGGTTCTCAATATTAACCAAATTATTAATAGCATACAAAATAACTTTTTAAGCACTTCATTCTTGAACTTTTAAATTTACATAATTCTTTATGATTAATTTTATTATTATAAATATTTATGAATAAAATATAAATATTTTTTACAAATATTATTGACATATTAAAAGAAAAAATATAAAACAAAAAGTAAAGCATTTATGGCAACTTTTCCCCGTTCTAAGCACCTTAAACATGAAAGGGTTGTTCTCTCCTCATTACAGTGTTAAGTTGTGTGGAGCTGGTTAAAATAATATATTGAGCCACACAGTCGCGAATTCAACTTTACATCGAGTTGTAGGAAGTATGGTAGGGAGAGAGTGTCTCGTTGTTCGAATGTAACAGTTAGAATGTTATGCTCTATAAGTGAAATTTTTTAACTGTACTTTTGGTATTTTTTACCCTTGTAATCCTTGCTATATAGTCGCTTATGGAAACTCTAATATAATTTATTTATTATTTGTTATAGTAAAATTTTGCAGCAATCATAAACTTAGGTATTATTGAGTGAATCACATAAATCATGTTTATTGTTTTTTTTTAATGTTTTTAATCTCTTATTAATTCTACAGGTAGAATTTTTTATAACCCTAACACATGGTTCTTGATATTTCTAGCTCAGAGCATGAGGGACCATCCTTAGTTTTCTTTGAATTTGGGTTAGAATGGTAGCTGTATCTCAGGTAATTAAAAGGGTACTGCCAAGGGCAGCGCCGGAAGGGGCGGGGCGGAGGAAAGGCGATCAAGGATTCTTGGTTTGATTTTTTTTTATTTAAAAATTTATAGGATTTTTAATATTTTAAAATATATTATATATAGACTTTATATTGTATACATCCTTTTTTATTTAATTGGTCCCACAAATCATTTTGGCTCACCAAAGTCAAAAGTCTCACATTTTTGCAATGTGTATTAATCCTGAAGTCCTAAATCTCCACTAGGTAGTCCTATAATAAAAGTTCAATGAGAATTATACAATTGGCCCTATTTGAACTACATTTTAATTTTTTATTTATTCTTAAATTCTTTTAACTTTTTATTAAAATTCTTTATTTTTTCGAATCATCTCGATGAGATGAACCGAGAAAATAAAAAAAAATAATCAAAAGATAAAAACAAAATCATTAAAGACGAAAGTAAGCTGCATAAAATTTAATTTATTGACTTATTTTGACTTAGTTTTGTTTTTTATAATTTTTTTTTTATTTTGATCAAAACATTTTGCTTTTTCGATTTGTCTCAATAAAAGCAGATGAAAAGTATAATAGTTTAACTAAAAAATAAAATAACTATTAACAAAAAAAGTAAATAAAATAAAATAAAATAAATTATCCCAATTGCGATTGTAAAATTTGAAGATTTTTTGCTTATTTTATCTTTTTTGAATTCTTATCATTTTTTGATAGAAAAATCACTTTTTTGGATCATCTCGATGAGATGAGCCAAAAAAAATATAAAAAAAAAAATATAAAAAAAAAAAAAAAACGAAAAAAAAAGTAACATAAAATTTGGCTTATATGTTTATTTTGACTTACTTTTGTATTTTTTGAATTTTTTTTATATCTTGACCACAAAAATGTATTTTTTCTAATTATCTCAATAAGATGAATAAAAAAATATAATAATTTGACTCAATGAATAAAAAATATAATTTAGAAATAAAATTATTTAATTTATTATAAAACAACTATTAAGTTGTCTTTAACATTTTTTTAATAAAAAAAAAGGAATTTAAAATCCAACATAACAACCCAAGCAGTTTTTATATGTTATCTTGTAATCTGAACTTTTAAGGCAAGCAGGCTTTAATTTTCGGTGTGTGTGTATTTTTATATAATTAGAAATAGTAAGGTAGAGTGTATCAGTCATCAGTGCCACCTTTCCTTATTTTGGTAGGTTGATTAAGGCGGCAACCTTTTGGTCCTTTGATTAGATTGTTTTAACCATAAAATTAATAAAGGGTTATAAATCGTGGGTTGCAACTTGTAAGAGATAGAGAGGGCACCTTAATTAAATATATGGGATATTTGGACGTTGGTGGTGTTTGATATTATTAAAATTAGTAGTTTATAAATTATAATTTATAATAGAAGTTGTTAGTATTTGATAAAAATTGTAATTTGTTACTAAAATAGAAAAAAAATTAGTTATAATTTGTAACAAAAGTTATGAGTATTTTGAATAAATTATAAATTTATAGTTAAAATTAATAATAAAAAATTAAAAACTATAATAAAAAATTCTACCAAACACCTATGCTAATTGAAGGCAAGGCATTAATATTTTTTAATTGAACTATTGTTAATGGACGGTATAATTGGTCCATATTAATAACAGAAAATATTTTTTTGTTGAAATTGACAGAAATTATATCAACCAATTTTGTTGTAGTTCAACGTCATTTTTCAGAACTTTCTTGAAAAAAATCCAAGCACAAATACTCACAAGAAAATCAGCTAAGGAAAAGAATACTTTATTGACAAAAATCGATAAAAAATTGCAAATTCCTAAACTAACCTTAACGCTAAATAAATAAAAAAAAGAGAGTTTAGGCTATTTTTGGATTATCCTTTCCTCTTCACAATGAAACTTTTATATAAGACTTGAGTGTTTCTCACCCAGAATTGAAAAGTAACTATAATCACATTGCTTGAATCACGAAATTGCTCAGTCTTATAAGTGGAACAATTATGTAGTCTTTAGTGTTATTTTTTTCCTTGTTACTGTTTGATTGCTAAATGACATCTTTTTACCTTCCTGGCAATCCTTTAAATAACTGGCAATATCACCTTATAACACTTTTTAATCGACATGAGTAACCCGGTCCAGGCCTAAGGTCAGTAAAACCGTGGTTTTAGACCCTAAATTAATTTTTAACAAAAAATTAGGATCCCAAAAAATTTAGACATATATATATAAACCAACTTCAGGAGCCCAAGAATGTAATTCTGTGAATGTTTATATCGGATATTTGGATTTATTATTTATCTACTGTTTATATTTTATATTGAATGTTTTTAAATATTTTATGAAATTAAAACCTAAAATAATCAATACTTTTGTGATTTTAAGATTTTGAGATTTTTTGAATTACAGATTATTTAGATAAAATCATAAAATCATGAATCGTAGTAGAAAATATCTGTCTGGATTTGAAAAAAGAAAAAAGAAGCAAAAAGTAGATAAACTAATTCAATCTCAAATGTAGCTCTTGACAAGTTTCTTAGTAGTAAGAATTAAACGGAGAGTTCAGGACCATTAAATTCAAATCAAGATTTGTTAAAGAAAGAAACTGAAGATTTAGTGAATGATGAAGCGATTCATTCCATGAATGAAAATGTAAATGAAAATAAGAGTTAGGGCAATCAAAATAAAGGTCGTGATGTAGAAAATCAAATTTCAAATATTGATGATCCAAGTAATTAAGGCAATATTGATTAAAATTGAAGAGACTTGTTAGTTGAAAAAGGTCCTGTAAGAAGAGATTACATCAAGTTTTCCAAAGATGATAGCTAAAGATATTTCTCCTCTATACATTACACTCGGCATTTATCAAATGGGGAGAAACATGATAGAAAGTGACTTGTTTATTCAAATATTATTGACAAAGTATTTTACTTTTATTGTAAGTTGTTTAAAGAAGAAGACAACAAGACTCTATTGGCTAATGAATGATTGAAAGATTGGAGAAGAATTATTGTGACAAGTTTGCAACGTTCTTGAAACATGAGGAAATTTTCGATATTAATGGGAGGGATTTGCTTTTGGAATTGAAAGTGTTAAAAGTTTCTTACCAAAAAAAACAAAGAAGTCACTTGAAGTGCTAAACTATTTGAAAGAAATAGAAGGTTGTTTCCCAAGCACATGGATTACTTATAGAATCCTTTTAACTATACTTGTTATTGTTACTTCTGGAGAAATAAATTTTTCAAAATTAAAGTTGGTCAAAATTTATCTTCGATCAATCATGTCACATGAAAGATTGAATGGACTAATTATGTTATCTATTAAGAAGAATATTGTAAAAGAGCTAGATTACACAAGTTTAATTAGTACTTTTGTTACAAAAAATGCAAGAAAAATTGTATTTGAACTATAGTTTTGAGTTATTGTAATGAGAAGTACTAATTTTTATGGTTTTATATTTTCAGTTATTATTAATTTTTGAGTTGATTTTATTATTTATTTTTTTAATTTATATTAATTTTTAATGGGTCCTATTTGATAAGTTCGATTTAGACCTTCAAAAATTCAGAACCGGCCCTGAACACGAGCCATATTATTCTTGAAAAGGTTTTCATCCTCGATAGAAGACAGACTTTATTATCCTCTTTTATCTCTCCATTAATTAAAAAATAAATTATGGTGGAAACGGATCCTAAAAAATTAATAAAAATATGCATAAATTGACCCAAACACTATAAAATTTCAAAAAAAGAACATAAAACTTAGGTAAAATTTACCGAAAGGGAGAATATTTGTTACAGAATGATTTTCTTCCTGCATATCAACAACATTAATAAGAAGAAAAAGAATAATAATAATAATAATAATAATAATAATAATAATAATAATAATAATTTCATTAATATCATTTATTGAAAAAAAGTGAGAATAATGTTGTTGAGTTTAAATTCTGAGTCATGAACATAGAATACGTGATTTTTTACCAATTGGGGCATTCATTTAGCTAGATGCATAACAATTTTAATGCACTAAGCTTTATTTGTTTAATAGGTTTCTTGCCACAAACATAGAAAGAGCAAGTAAAAAACACAAACAGAATCACAAATTGAATATGATCAGATTCCATAATTCAACAAATTTCTTCCACCATAGCCAAAGATTTTACTCCCAAAAGATCTTCCCTCTTGGGCGAGACAAACTACAAAGGAGTCCAATCGATTTGAATTTGGCCTTACAAAGATCGCACCATACCGGTGCGATCTTCGTATAGCCGAGTTTAATCTAGAGACCAACAATGAAATGAGTTAGTCACGAATAGCACCGGTATGGTGCTAGCTGAAGACCCTCCTATAATCAAGTAATAATATTAGGATTTTGAGAGAGTTAGAAAAGGAATAAGAATCTATCTAGTGCCTTTCTATCTTTAGACTTTTATAGGAAGCCTTTGGTATGCTGACCAACCTTATTATGAATTCTACATAATTTGTCATGTTATCTATCTAGTCAGTTAAAAAAATTTAATAAAGTATCTACTCATCATATAATTAAACCTTAAAATTATGATTTAGTGTAATGTCAGTTTGTGGTAAGTTTTGTTCCCCCCATGTTTTGTGGTTTTATTTTACTGTAAGTCTAGAAATTCAGAAAAGAAACTCAAATATATAGAATTCAAAATGAATGAATTATATGCACTTAAAATGTGATCCACACTAAACGGTTGCATCTACATTAATTATTTATTTTGGACTTCTAGGTGAATTTGTGAGCTTATTTTCATGATAAGTAGCATTTTTGTTTATTTTCTTAATGTTTATATGATTTGATGCTATTTAGCCTTGTTTGGAATGTCTAAAAATTTTGATTTTTAAAAAATTTAATTTTTTTAAAAAAAAAGTTAGATAGTTTTGGATAATTTTTTTTATAGTAGTTTTTTTATTTTTTATTAAAATATTTAAAATGTCTTTATTTTTAAATTGTAGTGTTTAGAATATTAACACGATTTTTTTATTTTTGTTAGAAAAGTTGATTTTTTCAATTGAGAATATTTAATTATTTTATTTTTACAAAGTTAGAGTATTTGAGATATTTAGATATGCGCATCCTAAAAGTTGACCTTTATATATATATATATATATATATAAATAACTTAACTCTTAAGTGAAGCCAAAGAGAGACTTATGTAGTTCAAAGGTTATATATATATAAATAACTTAACTCTTAAGTGAAGCCAAAGAGAGACTTATGTAGTTCAAAGGTGTTCCTATCAAATCATTTGCCTTGGATTAGTGAGCAGGGTATTCGACCGACCGTTGACATTTTGGGGCTAAGCTTTGAGGAAGTCCAAGATGTGGCCCATGTTGATATAAACCTATAAAGTAGATATTAATCTACTCACTACTAAAAAAATACTTAATATGGGCCGAGTTCATATAGTTCATTAGATGGAGTTCACACATGTGCGAAGCACCGACTGTTGAAAAGTGCGGCAATTGAGTTTGGGATCGCTTAACAGTTCAGCCAATTGATGTAACAATCATATCTTAAAAACTAACAGAAAAACAGCATGTGTCAAAACTAGTTTGATGACTCAACCGGTTAAGTTTTTTAGAATAGTACTATTTTTGACAACTAATTATATAAATAATTAAATAAATAATAATTAATTAATAAAAGAACTTGAATCAAAATTTCCTAATGAAACTTTATACTTAATTTTAAAATCAAATTCCAAAAATGAACATTTGTTAAAAATGCCGATAATCAAGATTTGAAATAAAAATATCCCATATAGTTAAAAAAAAATTTGAAAATTCTAACTACACGATAAATTATAAAAATATATTATAAGCTTATACCAAATTTTTTAAAAAATTGAAATAAAATTTTTATATAAAAAATTTATCCAGCAGAAATTAGCACGTAACGTGCCATTTGGCAAACGAACTGCATGCAAGATAGCATGCGTAAGGACACCCTGTCCCTTGAGGATGAGAGGAAAATCAATTAGAATAAGAAGATGCAGAGGACGAGAGGGGCAAAAGAAGTACGAGAAAAACAATTAGTGTGAGAAGAAAACATAAAAATTGAGAGAAAGAAGTATCAGAAGAAAAAAATAAATAACGGAAGAGAGGTACAGGCGCACCATCCGCCATCCACGCCGAGTCCCATCCACTGCCGCACACCACCATTCTCCATACCTCCGCCACCACTGCCGGGCACCACACCATCCCGCGCCGCTGGCGCCGCCACCACCACCCACCATCGCCATCGCTATCGCCATCGCCATCTCTGCCGCATCCTCCGGCCACTCTCTCTCTCTCTCTCTCTATATATATATATATATATATATATATAATTATATGTTGTACTGTGATAATGTGATCTTTTCATATTTAAACTCCATGATTATTTAAAAATGTTATATATATTTTTTAAGGCATTGCTAGTTCAAAAAGTATGCTTGTTATATTCTTGGATAAATATATGCATGGAAGATGGACACTATTAGTAATATCTTTTGATGTGAAAGAATTTGTCTTAAATAGATGTAGTTACCCTGAAAGAATTTGCTTTACGTAAGTAATTACTAAAACATATTCGCTCTGTGTGAGCTTGAATCCATTATGTGTGAACTTGTAACGGTTCTGTGTGAGTTTATGTGCGGTACCCCTTCATAAAAAAGAAATATATGTTAACCTATTAAGGCATTATGTGCGGTGTCCTATCGCTAAAAAGGGGTGCGTGTTAGCCTATTAAGGTATTATGCAGTGCCCTGCATGGGTGTGTATTAACCTAACGAATTGTTATATGGAATTGTATGATTAGGAATGGTTTAGTTTTTATTATACTATCCTATCAAGTACGAGTATTTATAAATACAAAATTATTTGTAAAAAATGATAAATTGCAGTTATTGAGTATTAATATGAAAAGTGATACTTTTACAAAGATTGAAAAAAGTTCGTTATAAATTGTGAGATTTTGTGATTCAGTATTTTTTACATTCCTGACAAAAAGCGTAATATTTTTAGTATTCTTAAATGATTGTTGTTCATCTTATTCAATATAATACTGAGTACATTCTCCTATAACTTTTATGATTGCAGATAGTAGGAATCGCAAGAAAAGTTGGTCCACCATAGTCGTCGGTCATAAGTTATTTTGATACCAGGTTAAGGAGTATTAAATCTAGTTTTACCTTTTTGACCACTCTAAGTTCAGATTTTCGCACTGCAGATGGGAGGTGTGATAATAGAAGCCAAGTAGCCCAAATCCCAATGCAATATCATCTGAACTCAAAGCCTACGGGGCACGGTTATCTAAGTCTATGATACGCCCACCTAGGCCTAACATTTCCACCATGGTGTCAGTGGCTATTGAACTACTATTAGAATTAGAGTGTCAAAGTAGTTGATCTTACCTAATTCAGAATCTGGAAATAAGTGGATAATCTGACATGACAAAAACAAAAATATAAAGTGACAATAAACTATGATACTCTTGACGGGTCACTATTAGGTTCTAATAAATGTACATGAACAAAGAAAGAACGAGGCAAGTTATTGGGTTAAATCTCACTCTTCCAATAAAATGGGAACCATCTACAAGCAAATGTTTGCATTCTCATTTATAGAGTTAAAATTCTGTCAAAATTATCTTTTAATCATTTTTCTCTTTTTAGTCCTTAGCCCTAATTCGATCGTCAGAAAGTCTATCAATAAAATCATTAATAAAGTATCTCACATCTTTTTTGTATAAGCACACGTGGATAATATTTTGAACTCAACAGATCATCACGAACATTACATCTTTTAATCATTTACAAATCTAATTTCTTCCTATAATTATTTTATTGACAACGTATATAATATAAACAAATTCAAATTCTATCATTAGCTATCCGTTGCCCCCTTTTGAGAATAGAAAAACCAATAGTTTTTTTTTTGACTGGGTCAATATAAGCCAAAAAGTAATAAAAATATCTTTTTAAGAGAGGACTTAAATATAAAAGTTTTATAAGAATTATTTCTCTGATTTTAAGTCAGCTTAAAGTCCAAATTTTTTGTTTCTTGGTTTAAAGTTCAAAACATTACAAAGCCTCGTTTTTCAACTTTTATCCTTTTTTTAATTTTTACATAAGATTTTTAATATATTTTTTAAAAATATTATAACTTTTATTATATACATCTATTTTTTATAAAAATTATATTTTTAGAATTTATTTGTTAAAATCTATCAAATAAGATATATATTGAATATCAAATTATCAAAAAATAAATTTTAAAAAATTATAACAGTTTTAAACAAAATTTTTTACTTTTTGACTTAAAACCACTTTAAACATTTGGTTTAAAATCACCAAATTTCTCTCCCAAATAAATTTTTGACTTTTTGAACTTTAAAGTGACTTTAAGCAAAAAAAACTTAACCTAAAGCTAATTTTCCAAACAAGGTCTCTCAAGCATATATATATATACATCACTTACAAACTTTACTTTCACTTAAAACATTCAATGCGAGATAATTTATTTTTATTACAAGTTCTAAAATTCTATAACTTTTAATATAATATAAATCTATTTTTTAAATAAAAGTTGTGTTTTTGGAATGTGTACAGGGCAGCCCTGTAAATTGAATTTATTTGAGTTGAATCCATCCCGATTGATCCTGCCGTTTTATCAACCTCTGCAAAGACTAACACACGTGAACTAATCGGCGGCGGACTACCGGACGCCCCTCCAACGCTCAAGTTAGAGAGAGTAAGGGAAATGATTGTTAATTCATTAAAACTCAGCCAAAACAAAAATCTTACCCTCTTTAGCGTTCACCCCCGTCTTTTATAGGGAGGTCAACCATTTGTCTCTTTTTCTATATCTATAAGCATTCGTCTGACATATACTTGTACTTGACTGACGTCTTTCTGCCACCCCTGGCGTCGCCAATGAGTTAACGATGGTAACGGTTCGCTATCCGTCACATCGCATTAAGTTCCCCACCTCGGTCGTCTTTTGGGCCGATCTCCCCCGGCACGTGGGGCCGAACTTCTTCGGCACGTGGGCAACATAGGTCAATCATGTGTTAATGCCTGTTATGTCAGACCACATCGCATTTAATGCACGTACTTCCCTCAATCATACCACATTAAATGCACGTTGGTAACTGAACTGTAGCAGTTCCGGCTGGGGCCGATCTACCTTATAGGCCGATCTCCTCTCTTATTGATGATACTCGGGCCAGTGATTCAGGTTTCGGACCCGAATCGCAGGTCATGCCCGGATCCTATTTTGTTCAATACCCCCTTCATTTGCCCCTCAACTTTCCTCCGGCTGAGCCTGAGGGAAGTTGATTCGACTTTCCACTCCAGATCGGCCATACTTATTGCGCCGCCGCCGTTTTTCGCACTTTAATGGCATCATAAGTACCTTGCCATGTGTCATTGTCCAAGTGGTATGTACGGGGACCTTTTGCGTAGTTCCAAGACGAAAGGGCGTTGTTTTGTTCTCCCAAGGCCAACGTGTGACGCTTCGAGCGCATGGAGAGAGAATACGTCGCATGTATAAAACTGGGCTGATAGCCCCAGTTTCCTCTTCTCGCGAACCTATTATCCTCCCTTCTCTCGTCCTCAACTTCTTCCTTTTCTCCCGACGCTTGTGAGAGAGAGAAAAGCTCCGACATCTTCCTAGATTCTCGTCCCCGTTATCTGGCGAACTCGAGTATTATCGCCTCCGACAGTCTGTAAGTGTTGTTTTGTGTGTGTTTTGCTTTTTCTTGCATTCCCTTTTCTTTTATTCTCCCCCTAAACCAGTCATGGTGAGGAAGGGGAAATTTGTGACGAAGGTGAATACTTCCATTGCACTCGCCTCTTTACGATCTCGATATCACATTCCTTCGTCTGTCACACTACGTTACTACGACCCTGACGACCCTAACCTTTCTGGCTCTCACTTCATTCCTAGAGGGAACGAAGTGGCCTTCCCTATTGCCTCTATCATGGAGGCTGGGGTGCGTTTTCCAGTCGACCCCTATTACAGGAAATGTTGGCCACATGCCAGCTCACTCCCCGCCAAGTGTTTATAAATTTTATTAGAATAGTCATGGGAGTGGCCGAGATCAATCGGCGGTATGAGTTAGATCTAGGCGTCCTGGAGATCTTCCACAGCTATATCATAGCTTGCCACGACGGCACCTACTATCTCCGCCAAAGGAGTGTCGCCCAGCAGATGGTTCACGACCACCATGACACAGACAAGCACGGCGATGACTACATCTTCGTAGGGGGGACTTTGAGTTTCTTCCCAACCGTGCTGGACTTACTGGCCGCTCGATCCCAAGGGTCCCTGGGAGTCCAGGTCAGTTCGTCCATCGCTCACATTTACTGTTTCATTTCCTTTTTTTTCTTGCTGTCACTTATCTCTTCATTCCCCTCTTGCAACTGCATCTCTCGCTAAGCAAAAGAAAAGACAGGCCAGATTTGCCGAGGTACAGCGCTGCCTCAACATAAGTGAGACCCGTTCGGCCCCAGATCTCTTGGCTTACGTACCGAGCTACAAGAGGATCTTTCGCCACAAAGAGGTCAGACGCGAGCCGGCTTCCCCTCCCCAACCAACTTCACCTCCCCATCCTGAAACCGCAGAAGGAACGATGCCGCGCCAAAGAACCTTTGATCTTAGTGCGGTAGTGTTGGGCCGATCTATCCCCAACACATCCGCCACGCCTGCCGTCAGGATATCGGCGCCCCCGCTCATACCAAGGGCAGCGATCCCTCCAGTAATACCTGCCGAACCAGCGTTGCCAATGCCTGGCTGAACAGCCAACTCAGCGCTTGTAAGACGCTGACCCGTTTTCTTTTTTCAGCATTTTTGGGCGCGCATTACGTGTTTTCATTTGAGTATGTTTTATTGCTTATCATGCATGATCGGGATTAGATATGTATGCAGGGTAGGTTACTGGGGCCGTGGGCCGTGGGCCGTTGTGGTGCGAATTTAAAAAAATTTCAAAAAAAAATATTTTAGAGACCTATAAATATCTGGAGTTAAATATTTTCAAAAGATATTTTTCAAAACTTAGTCGCTAAGTTTCCCGTTTTCTCTCTACCTTCTCTCTAAATTCTCGGGAGCCCGGGGCTCAATTTTCAGCGATCCAACAGCGGATTCTTGTTATTGGCACGGTGAGCTACGCAACCATTCGATCAGAATTTCATTTCAATGAAGGTTGATTTTGCACGTGGATCGAGACGTTAAGTTTTTAACTCTCCGATGTAGGATTCTAGACCTGTATGTTTTATAAGGGTGCTCCGTGTATTCGGGTGTATTTTTACCGGTCGAATTGTTGTAGATCTGACTTTGCATAAAAATAGATTTTTGGGTTTAAAAATCTATTTTTTATTGTTTTAAGTGGATGGAATTGAGTTGTGATGGTTTATTTTGAAGCCTTATGGTAATCTTGGGCTATGGTATGCATGTGGGCATCATATCTAGTGTTTAAAGGCTTTATTTTAGGATTTATACATGTTTTGGGGTTTAGAACAAAAAAATACAAAAAGGGGCATGGGCTGGTTTGGGGCGCTGGTTGCGGCGCTCAAGCGCCGTGTCGCGCGCGAGCAGTCTAGCTGCGGCGCAGAGTTGTTTTATTTTGATCATATCTCCCTCGTTTAGACTCGAAATTAGGTCATTTTTGTGCTTAAATTGAAGTCCTGGAAGTCCTATTTCCAATGGCACCTCTCTCACCTTAAAATTCTTTTTGTAGAAAAAATTATCACCAAAATAGTGAGGGTGTGTCAAGATTTCTCAAACGTTTTTCACTCGTTTTGGCCGAATGTTTGAGAAAATGTTAATTTTCATCCTTATTGCCCTTTTTAACCAAGTTTCTTGTTTCTTGGGGTGTCGTGGGCTTGTGTTGAACGTGTGTGGGTGTCGTGGACTTGTGTGGGTCCTTTTTTGGCCGTGTTAGGGCCTTGGGAGTTTTTTAGTGTTTTGTTGTTTGGTGGTTGGGTTTCGGTTTTCAATTGGTATTCTATGGTATGCAATTGATTGATTTATGGGAATTAATTGATTTAAATACTTGTGAATTCCTTTTGGGGTTCGGTTGGTTGTGTCGTGGTTTCGGGGGTCGTGTGGTAACCTAATGGGTTCGTGTTGATGCCATCCTCGGGGATGATGAGTCGGTGAGATGTGGGTGTTTGTTATGTGTTGAGTGTTTGAGCTTGTGGTTCCCTTTGGAAAAGAGTCTTGGGTTGTGAAACCGTGAGGTTTTTGGGTTTTTAGTTAGCCTTCGGGCTAAGCTTGGTTGTTTTATGTGGCTATGTGCTTTGTAACGGGCTTTAGGCATGTTCTAACTGTAGTTTTTTCATGCTTGGATTATGTAATGTGATTTACATGGTTTTCGTTAGCGTTATGTGTAACGTGGTTTATACTTTAAACCCCTAAGTTTTATAGGCATGGTTATGTGGAATATAAGGAGCGGATGCATGTAATGCATGTTGTGTGAGTCGCGTGTGTAACATGTGACGTGGTTTGTGATACGTAGTGATAATACGTGATTTTATGCATTTGAATCATGAGTAGGTTATGCATAGGTGTATAGAATGAGGTAGATGGTTATGTTAGCTCTAGCTACTGGTGATTATGTTAGGGTTATGACCTTTCGATTTCAGTCTGAGAAGATTACGTTAGAGTTACGATCCTTCGGTTAAAGTCCGTAAGGAAGCGTTTGATAGGACTACGGTCCCTCGGTGCAAGTCCGTAAATAGGCGTTCGATAGAGTTACGACCCTTCGGTTAAAGTCTGTAAAGATGCATTGATGGGGACTACGGTCGATCGATGAAAGTCCGAGAAGATACATGGATTGCATAAATTGCATTATGGGACGGATAGACCAGTTTTCAAATTGTTTTAAGAGTCGTGTGAATCGCAATCTAAAAACTCTTTTAAACTATTTTTTAGGCTCCTGTGTGCGAGTAAAAACATGGTTTGTATTCTCGCTTTCTCTTGCATGTGAAAACTATTTTCAAGGCTTGAAAAATAGTCTAAACCTGCACGCTGATTTCCTAGCATGTTTGTTTCTATTGCATGCTTGTCTAGTTTCTACGGAGTCTTGGCTCACGGTATGGGATAAAATATTTTTAGGTACCGATCGCGTAGGGTGATTTGGGTTTCTGAGGAAGCAGAAGATCTGTAGTCTTCCTTTTTGTCTTTTGTTACATGTATGCTTATTACATATTTTTCGGCGTTGAGACCGTGTAGTGTAAGCTTTTAGCGTTGGAGCCTTATGTATTGTAGCCGTTTAGCATTTATATACAATGCATGTATGTTTTAATTTGAGAGTGTATTCTCGGGTTGGGCTGTTGTTTGGTTGTTTGTGGATGTTTCACGTGACCCAGAGTTTGGGCCGTGACAACTTGATATCAAAGCTCTGGGTTCGAATACCTAAGAGCTGTGGAAAGAAGGTGCATTCCCATGTGAGGTTGATTGCGTGTGGTTAACTGCATGTGTTTAGGTGCTTTGATAACATGTACGTGTTAGCATGTTAGGCATGAGAATGATGTGTATATGTGAGCATGGGGGTTGAACTGTGGGATTGATTAGTCCTGCCTTTGGGCATTTGGATTAACACACTTGGGAGCCAAGTTAAAAACGTGTTTAGCTAATGCGATTTCTAGCAGGGAATCTGAGTAGGTTATCCAGATTGACGCGCCATTCTTATGGTTCTCCTCGGTATGTGGGGTTGTCTAGCATGAACCCATGTGCTTATGTGTTAGCATTCTTATGCGGTTTATGCTATATGTTGCATCTTATATGCTGTCTTCTTTCATATAAACGTGATGTCTGCAAAACGAGGGCGAGGCCGTGGCCGTACTGTTGGCCAAGGGGATGTTCCTATCCCTGGTGCTGGGGATACAAATTCTCCCCAAGGACCTGTCGACATGGTAGAGTTGGTGCGTGCGCTGGTGGGTTCCATCGACCAGTTGGTTGAGACCGTTAGAGGTGAGACCGGTCGGGGGAGAGAAAAGGGTGCCTGAGGCAAGAGCCACTGTAGCAATTCAAGAGTTTAGGCGCATGGATCCGCCTACCTTTGCTGGAGATCCTGATCCTATTGTGGCGACTGAGTGGTTGGAGCTGGTGACGAGGATCCTCAACACATTGCAGATTGTGGAGGATGAGTTGCGGGTTTCTTTTGCCACCTTTCAGCTGAGGGGTGCTGCTCATGCTTGGTGGAAATATGCCAGGACTATTGCAGGAGTCACTTGGGCAGCTTTTACAGGAGTATTTCTGGAGAAATACTTCCCGGCGTTGCAGAGGGATTTGTACAGGGAGGAGTTCTATACTTTTACCCAGAAGGCCATGGACATCGTGCAGTATGAGGCCAGGTTTATGTGCTTGTCTCGATTTTCTCCAGAGTTGGTGAGTACAGATGAGCTGAGATCGATGAAGTTTGAGCGGGGTTTGGGGCCAGCGATTAGGGAGCGTGTGGTTGTGCTGGGACTTCGGGTGTTCACAAAGCTGGTGGAGGCAGCAGCGAGGGTGGAGAACACAATGACTGAGATTCGAGCTTCCAGGGAGGCTAGGACATCGCAGGGTGGGACCGAGGTACAGACTGGTGGACATTCCGGCAAGAGGCAGAAGTCCTCTGGTCCTAGTTTTCACCCATCTGGGTTACCACAGTAGTTCTCTGCACCAGCACCATCGGTGGCTTCATCTGGGAGGCCAGAGCGGAGGAAGATGATTTGCTATCAGTGCAGGCAGCCGGGGCATCGTGTGTCAGAGTGCCCGCAGCCAAGGCAGTCCCAGGGTGCATGGAGTCAGTCACAGGGGAGGGAACATATTTGCTATGGATGTGGCCAGCACGGACATATTCACAGGAACTGTCCCTAGAGGGAGAGTGCACCGAGTGTAGTGGGCACGCCTGAGGGTTCGTACGTGCAGAGCCAACAGCAGCATCAAGTGGTTCAGACTTCCCGAGCGACGACAGGTGGCGGTGTTTCAATTCAGTCGGTATGACAGCCAACCTTGCCAGGTGGCAGACAGGACAGAGTAGGAGTTCCCCGAGTGTATTCACTTGTAGCTCCTGGTTCTTCGAGGGCATCGGTCGTGCAAGATGATACAGATGCAGATCTTTCTCCATTGCACAGAGGTACTTTCTGAGCATACAGGCTTTGGGCCAGATTCTTTTTGCATATGTTTGGGGAGTTGATGATGGTTCTGCGGGTGGTGTGCTGTGTTGAGCGGGCGGTTGGCGAGGTTGTAAGGTTGGGGTGTGTTATAGATTACATGTTTTTGAGATAGTTGGCCATTGTTTAGGATGGCTGACCTTGTTTAACTATATCCTATGAGAGGTTTGGCTAACCATCTCGTGTGCCTGTGTCAGTTGCGATCGACGGTTTGTTTTCTTTTGACCTTGAGTTAAATTTCGAGGGCAAAATTCCTTTAAGGGGGGTTGAGTTGTAAGACCCTGACCCGTGTTTTCATTTGAGCATATTTTATTTCTTATGATACATGATCGGGCTTAAATATGCACGCGGGGTAGGTTCCCGGGGCCGTGGGCCGTTGTGGTGCGAATTTCAAAAATTTTAAAAAAAAGATATTTTGGAGACTTATAAATATCTGGAGTTGATATTTTCAAAAGATATTTTTCAAAACTTAGTCGCTAAGTTTCCCGTTTTATCTCTGCCTTCTCTCTAACTTCTCGGGGGCTCGGGGCTCAATTTTTAGCGATCCAACAGCGGATTCTTGTTATTGGCACGGTGGGCTACGCAACCATCCGATCAGAATTTCATTCTGATGAAGGTCAATTTTGCACGTGAATCGAGACGTCGAGTTTTTAACTCTTCGAGGTAGGATTCTAGACCTGTATGTTTTATAAGGGTGCTACGTGTAATCGGGTGTATTTTTACCGGTCGAATTGTTGTAGATTTGACTTTGCATAAAAGTAGATTTTTGGGTTTAAAAATCTATTTTTCATTGTTTTCGATAGATGGAATTGAGTTGTGATGGTTTCTTTTGAAACCTTATAGTAATCTTGGACTAGGGTATGCATGTGGGCATCATATCTTGTGTTTAAAGGCTTTGTTTTAGGCTTTATACATGTTTTGGGGTTTAGAACAAAAAAAATCAAAAAGGGGCGTGGGCTAATTTGGGGCGCTGGTTGCAACGCTCGAGTGCCGTGTCACGCGCGAGCAGTTTGGCTACGGCTCAGAACTATTTTATTTTGATCATATCTCCCTCGTTCGGACTCGAAATTAGGTCATTGTTGTGCTCAAATTGAAGCCCCGAAAGTTCTCTTTCCAATGAAACCTCTCTAACCTTAAAATTCTTTTTGTAGAAAGAGTTATGACCAAAATAGTGAGAGTGTGTCAAGATTTCTCAAACGTTTTTCACCCGTTTTTGGCCGAATGTTTGGGAAAAGATTATTTTTCATCCTTGTTGCCCCTTTTTACCAAGTTTCTTATTTCTTGGTGTGTCGTGGGCTTGTGTTGAACGTGTGTGGGTGTCGTGGGCTTGTGTGGGTCCCTTTTTGGTCGTGTTAGGGCCTTGGGAGTT
>JAOTRH010006373.1:0-23692 GCA_034768845.1 Heliamphora exappendiculata
AGTATAGGACTCGGGCTAACCGCACGAGAAAATCGGATGTCCCTAACTCTGTCCCCGAGTTAGATCCTTTCTCGCACCAATCAGAACTTATTCCACTAAAGGTCCGGACTTGACTGTCGGCCCTAACTCAAATTATGTCTTGAGTTTTCAATTATCAAATGCACTGATTCCTCCCCACGTTTAAGATATGAATTCCCGATAAATAAATTAGGTTACTGACAACCCAATTTAATTATCTTCTTCTCTCGCAACCGCACCGCTTTTCCTTTTGATATGCCAGATCCAAAGATCCACTGTACAGATTTAGCATAATCAAACCTATAAGTAAAGCACATGAGGGGAAACTCCTCAACCTAAGTCAGACGTGGTTTTTGGTAGCTGATTATCGATCATTGGACAAACAACGAGATTAGTGTAAAAGTTTCAAAAAAAAGTCACTTAAAATTTGTAAGTGGTTTTTTATTTTGACCTTGTTTGACAATCCGTTTCAGGCTGATTTTTTTTTATTTTTTTACTTAAAGCCAAAAGGCTTTATTTGGCAATTCAAATGCTTTTAATCTTTTAATTTTTTTTGGTTTTTTACATAATTTTTTTATATATTTTTAAAAATATATTATAATTTTTATTATACTTATTTATTTTTTATAAAAAATATATTTTTAAAATTTTCTTATCAAAATTTATCAAAATAGATTCATATTGAATATAAAATTATTTAAAAATAAATTTTAAAAAGTTATAATAATTTTAAATCAAGTTTTTAATTTTTTAATTTAAAGTCACTTTAAATTAAATTTTTTAACTTTATCTATTGACTTAAACTCACTTGTACAGTTTACCAAACCAACTATTTGACTATTTAATTTAAAGTTATTTAAAAAAAAAAACTTAACTTAAAGTCAAGTTACCAAATAAAACCTTTATTTTAACTTATTTTACTAGTTTTTTTTTGTACTTATATAATTTTAGATTGAGTGAAATTCCACAAATCATTTGGACTAACATTAAATTTTTTTATAATAAATAAATTGTATAGATTAAAGTCTTGATTGACAAGAAAGCTTTTGGCATTACTTAGCCCAATTGTTAACTAGTTTGACAGATAATTTTTTGTTTTTTTTAATATTTAGTCAAAAAAATTAAATTGAATTAAAAAAAATTTATTTGATAACTTAATTTTTAAATTAATTTTTTTGAAGTTGATTGTTTTGATTAAAAAATTAGCTTTTTGCTTTTTGTTCGAAGTTGACATTTTTATCATTTTATATATTTAATATTAATAATTATATTTAATTGATAGTGATAGTAAATAAAGTATAAATAATTAATATTATTATATTTTAAAAATTGTGGACGTTTGATTTAAATATTTTGTAAGTTTGTATTTTAATTTGACCTTTTTTTTACCAAACGTACAAAATTAATTTTTTATATTTTTAGTTCAAAACCCAACAAAAACTAAATTGCCAATCAGGGTTTTAGCCATAAATCAGAAAATTAACAAGGACGAAAACAGAATGAATTTATAAAGTTAAAAAGTTAAAAAGTTAAGTAAAAAAATTAATTCATTGGCCAACCCTACTAAAACCTAAGCAATGAATTTAAAAAGTTAGAAAGCTAAATTAAAAACACAAATTCTTAGGTGAGCCCTAATTAAACCTCACATCACTCAAGAAGCAAATAGTGTTTGATAAGGAATGTGGCGGTGTTTGACATTGTTTAAACAACCGGCCCATAAATTGTATTTTATAATAAAAATTATAAATATTTAATAAAAATTAGAAATTATAGTTAAAATAATAAAAAAATAATTATGAGTTGTAGTAGTAATTATGAGCCTTTAAAAAAATTTATAACTTATAATTAAAATTAATAATAAAAAATTAAAAATTATTAATAATAATTTTACCAAACAAAAAAACCCTAGTCAATCACTCCTCCAAACGCTAGGGCTTTTACTCGCACTTGCTGCCACCAAACGTCAAGTGGATTAGTGGGTCGGCCTATTAGTTAATCTTAAACGTCCTGATAGATAGTTTCGCTAACTAATAATACAGAGTCAACTCCAAAAATTACACTATTTTGGATTGTTTAGTAGTACCCCCTGTTTACACCCAAAATTTATGTTCATCCCATTTATATATAATGGAACCCAGCTCTCAATAAAAGGTACGCAATTAATTGGATTTCAATTAAATTATTAATTCTTAAGATTGTCACGGACTTACTCATCGGAGAATCTTTAAGCAGCACTCCACTAATGTTAATAATTTCTCATCTTTTCGGGTTTAAAGAAACTGCTGAAATCGTTTAAATTTCAGCATCAGTAGTATCACTACTTTGATTTAAAAAAATTAAATTATATATTTGAAAATCTATTTACTAACAATGTCAACCACATATAATTATTTTTAATTAAAACTATGATTATAATTAACTATATAGAATAGCAAATATTGTTTAATGTTAACAAGAAAAAAAAAAAGAAATTAATTTTTTTGCTCAACAAAATCAACTCTAAAGAAAAGTTAAAAGTTAATTTACAGAATAACTTATTTTTATTCTCCACCATTACGGGAGAGAGGGAAAAAGAAGGAAGGAAAGCCGCCATGGTGAGAGAGAGAAAATGAGGAGGAAGCGAAGGGATGGTCAACACTGGTAAGGAAATCACAGACACCGGTGGTAATGCGAGGGTAAAAGAAGAGTAAGGAGGGACAAAGGGTGCAAAGAGGGATGAGAATAGTCAATAATGGCGAGAAAGGTAGGGAAGGGTGGCCACGAGGGACACATGGTAGGAATAATGGTTGGGCTCGAATGTTTCGGCGGAATAAAAATTTGTTCGAATTATTAATTTAAAATATAATTTAATTTGATATTTATTTGTATAAAAAAGTTTTTGAACTAGTTATTCAGACGAATTGTTAGCCCGCCAAATGAGAAATAACTTAGTGAAGAGGAATAATTAAAGAATAATTGGATTAAGAAATAAATTTAAAATTTTTAAAAAATATTAAGAAATATTAAAATATTAAAATAAATAGCATAAAATTTAACTTATTAATTTATTTACGTTAATTTTAAAATAAATTAACTTAATACAAATGTAATATTACAAATTGACCATTATAATCCTATCTAACGTTATTCAATCATACCCAAATCATGAATTTATCTAATTCGTTATTTAATCCTATTCAAATTAAGTACAAAAAAATTAATCTCACCTTATTACTAATTACATCCCATTATCAATTTCAAGTCACTACTAATTCCATTCAATTCATACCGGTTATTAAATGAGCCCGTTAAGGTTTAAAAGATTAATACATTAGGTATTTTCAAAAACATTAAAGGAATATTTAAGAATTAATAATTTTTAAGAGGTTGTAAGAATTTTATTACCGTCGCATTTTGTATCGAGTGTTTAGTCATTTTTTAAAATCTAATTATATATTGGTTTGAAATACTCTTCATGTATCAGTTAAAGTTGACAACATGTTTAGCAATTAAACTCTCAAATTTTATGGAATCTATTTAAATTAATCCATGCTAAAATCACTTATTAAAATTAATCCATGTTTTAATTAGTCCATGCTGAAATCGATTGTAACAAATAAATGTATTAGTTAAATACCTTGCAACAGACCTATTAAGATACTACAACATAAATATAACTGACAAATGTATCAGTTAATATTTTGTAACACAATTATTCAGATGCTAGTTTATTCTTTTAATTTTTTTAAAAATTTATTGTCAACTTCATATTTATCAATTTATAAATAGATAAATTATAAATTTTAAGTTCCCGAATCTTTCTAAACACGTGCGACAAACACCAAACTCAAGCAAAATTTGACAAAATTCGAAACACAAAATTGGCTCGAAATTTTGCTTGTTGAAGAAGATGATTCAAGATCTACGATAAAGAACAAATTGATTTAAGAAATTCAATTAAATCAAGATTAGTATGCACATAACAATATATGAAAAATCCACCAACGAAAAAAAAGGAGAAATCAATATTCAAATTCCTTATATCTCAGTTAGTTAGAAACAACGAACATAAATGGAGATGAGACATAATGAACAACATACTCTTTCTTAGGGTATTAAAATTTTATCGAAACTTAGATCTATGTAAGAAGTTTTAATGGGACTAACAGAGAATTTACCGTGGATACGATTCCTATTCACTGATTTGGCCACATAGCTGAGAGAACGCTCCGCTCGTATCAAATCCCTTCATTTTTACACCATGAATCACTAAACCCTAGCAAAGACCTACGGGCAGTGCGCTACATATAAGAAGTCTGACTCTGATTTTCTTAAGAGAATGATGAAATCTAGTCGCCTGGTTTCCTCCGGAACATCGCTGGCAAGGTGGCTTTGTACGGCGGCGGTGGAGGCGGATGCTGCGTCGTCGGTAACGCCACGGGGAAGGGAAGGGCGGCTGTACCGGAGGTTATCGGCCTTAGGAGCCACCGGCGGGACCGCCGGACAGACGTTAAATCAGTATATCAGGGAGGGTAGAATTGTCAAGAAATACGAGCTCGAGCGATGCATCAAGGAACTCCGCAAGTACGGTAGATACCAGCATGCTCTCGAGGTTTTGCAACGCTCTTTCCCCCTCTCACTCTATAGTTACCATTGCTACTGGATTTGGTTGTTAATGAGAGAGTTTGATGTAGTTGAATTTTTGAACTTATAAATTATGAATAAAAAAATGTGATTATAATTTTAAGCATAAGTTATAAGTATTTGTTAAAATTGTAAAGTGTAAGCTTATAGTTTCAAATAATAGAATTGTTGATTTAGAATAAAATGTTTGAATATTTTTAATTTTTTGTTGAACTATAAGCTAAAAGCTAAGTAAGACAAGAAGCCTCGTTAGTGTGCGCTGAGAAAATGTTATCAATCTATGGAAATGTCTAGTGTTGTGTAGAAGTTGTTGATGCTGGTGCAGGTTTTATGCTATGAACTTTCATTGACTCTTGATCAGATTTTTCACTTATCTAATTTGTAAATGTTCTAATTATAAAACAGAATTCCAAGGAATATTTTAGTTGATTGTGAAGCATTGAAATGTATTGGTGAAAAGATGTCTCAGGTATTGAGAAAAGGGTCTTGCTAACCTGGGTACTGGTTTATAGGTATATAAAGTCAAAAAAGTTTGTATGGGATAATGTTGGTTATTTGACATAATTTTTTTTTGTTTCTAGTGAAGTTTTTTATCATTTAGTCCAACTATTATACTTTTTAGACTCCTCTCGTTGAGACAAGCCGAATAAATAAATTTTTTTGATTAAAATATAAAAAAAATTCAAAAAGACAAAAATAAGCCACAATAAGCCAATAAGCCAAATTATATGTTGCTTATTTTTATCAATAGTGAATTTTTTCATCTTTTGATAAAATCTTTTTACTTTTTGAGTTCATCTCATCGAGACGATTCGAAAAAATAAAACAATTTAGTCAAAAGTTTAAAAAAATTCAGAAAAGACAAAAATAAGTAAAATCGTGGCATTTAGCCCAAACATGGCCAATAGTAATATACTTTGTACAGAGATGAATACACGTTTACAAATATCAATATATTTTGCACAAATATCAACACATATTTTGCCTATTAATAAATGTCCGCTAGAATTTTCCTTGAGAACATGTTGAAAGAAATGTTAATATGGGAATGCTTGTTGTAGTTGAAATTATGAATTTATAAATTATAACTAAAAAGTTGTGATTATGATATTTGTTAAAGTTGTAAATTTATAGTTGAAAACAATAGAATTTGTGTTTAATGATTTAAAATCAAAAGCTATAAGCACACTTGTTAGAATTTTTTTTTAATTTTTTGTTGAACTGCAAGCCAAAGGCTATAATTTAAGCATAAACAAAAACCCCTTATGATGGATATTAGACTTTCTCCATTTGGGCATCAAGAAAGTGTTGATTCGGAGTCTAATATAATTATTTGTGTAAGTTATTTGATTTTTAGCAAACAAAGCGATGGGGAAGTATGGTGTCAAAATTCTCTTCATTCACCATTTGTTTTATAATTGATTGTTGAAGTTCACATTGAGTGGGAATATGGGACTGAATTCAGTATATGTAAATTTATTAGGATATACCATGTTGAATAGGGAATTATTTGTTTTTTCTCTATTACCACCATTGTCACACTCAATATTATTTTGTGCATATTTCACTTAGGGGTCACTATGTGAATCGCCTTCCTACCCGTTTGTGATATTTTGCCTACGTTTAGACCTTGCATTGCCACACATCATATGGGTATTTTTGTTCTAGAATTTATGAGTTATTTTTTTATGTAAAGCTCATAACTTAGTTGTTTTTCATTTGTCCGTACAGAGCCATTATAACTCCTCAAAAATGTTAACATTTTCTTGTATCAAAGTGTCAAATGTTTAGAATCCTATTATAGGAAGGGGTCACCACATGAACTTGCCTTTTTACCTGTTTGTGATATTTTGCCTACGTCCTGCCCTTGCACCGTTGATTCTTTGTGCAACGTCCCATTCCACTTATTGCCGACTCTTTTGATCAGTTCAGTCAAGCAAGATATGTCTTTTGTGTGGATTTTAGGTGCTGTGATTCTTGTAAAGAAGGTTCCCCGGGGTGTGTGTGTGTGGAAATAATCTAATTTGTTTCGAGAAACGATGTTTGACTATTTCTTGATTTGTTTGATGTAGATAATGGAGTGGATGGAGATGAGGAACATTAACTTCTCGTTTCATGATTATGCAATACGTTTGGATCTTATATCAAAGGTTCGGGGAGTTTCTGCAGCTGAGAATTACTTCAGCAACCTCTCACAATCTGCAAAGAACCAATTTACTTATGGAGCCCTCCTGAACTGCTATTGCAAGGAAAAACTGATAGACAAGGCATTGAGTCTCTTTAAGAAGATGGATGAGATGAATCTTGCCTCTACTTCTTTGACTTTTAACAATCTCATGTCCCTCCATATGAGATTAGGCCAGCCTGAGAAAGTGCCTCCTTTGATCCAGGAGATGAGGCAGAGGAACATCCCACCGAGCACATTTTCCTATAATATCTTGATGCATAGCTTTTCATGTTTAAATGACATCGAGGGAGTAGAAAGAGTTTTCGAGGAGATGAAGAAGGAAAATGAGAAATTGTTCGATTGGACAACATATAGTAATTTGGCTGCAGCTTATGTCAAGGCTGGAATTCATGACAAGGCTGAGTTGGCCCTTAAAAATGTAGAGGAAGAGATGGGACCAAGTAACCGTTTGGCTTACCATTATATGATTAGTTTGTATGCCGGTGCCTCCAATTTAGGCGAGGTTCATCGGGTGTGGAGTTCCCTGAAGTCAAGTTTTCCGACAACCAACAACATGAGTTATCTTGTTATGGTTCAGGCTCTAGCCAAACTGAACGATATTGATGGCATTAAGAGATGCTTCGAGGAATGGGAGTCAAGTTGCTCCAGCTATGATATGAGGCTAGCAAATGCTGCGATAAGTGCTTACCTGAAGAATGACATGGTCACAGAAGCTGAATCGGTTCGTTGTCGGGCCATCAAGAGATCAAAGGGACCATTTTCTTGGGCTTGGGAGATGTTCATGCTGTTTTTCTTGAGGCAGAACCAAATGGACTCTGCTTTGAAGTGCATGGAGGCAGCTATATCTGCGGCCAAGGACACTGAATGGCATCCAAAGCCTGAAAGTATCGATAAACTTCTCAAGTGTTTTAAGGAAGAGAAAGATGTCGATGGCGCTGAAGAGTTATGCAAGATGTTGAAGAAGGTTAATTGTCTTGATTCCAAGGCCTACAATTCTTTGCTCGACACTTATATTGCTGCTGGAAAACCGGCACCTGATATGCGTAGGAGGATGGAGGCAGATGGTATTGAAATGAACCTGGAGATCGAAAATGCCCTTGAAAGGGTTTGCCCCAAAATGAATTGAGAGTGCTCTAGTTTCCCTGACAATGATCGCAATCAAGAGGCTGACTTCTTTTTCTTATTTCGTCTTGGGTGTGGGGATATTTGTTAGAGCAACTATGTATCAATAGTGGAAAAGATGGAGGTGTTTTAAGGAGTTCCATTCAATTTGGATGTTTAATCTACATGTTACGTATGACATTAACATGGTGATAAATACTTTTTTTTTTCGTTTAAACTAGAAAACTGGATTGATATTTTGACACACTTCATTTTCGGGTTAAACTGAAAGGAGGTTAATCAGAGCCTAAACGAACTGTGGAAATGTAGTACTGTAAAACATTAAAGTAGAGTACCATTAACCCAAATTCAAAAATAAACGTTCATGCAGAAACGTGTCTCTCTTAATCCGGAAGGGAAAAAAATTTTGTTACCATATTGTTTTTCACAGGAAGAGTCTACACTACCTACTATAAGAAACGGAACAACAATTATCCTCAAATGTCTATTACAAGGCTCAAAACCTTCACGAAAAAAAATTAGAAAGATGCCATTAAATTGCAAAGGGCAAAATTAGTAGCTAATTGACAGCAGAAATCTAACACAAACAAAAAGCCAAAAAGAACAATGGAGAGAGAGAGAGAGAGAGAAGCAAAAACCAGTGTGTATGCAACAAAATAATTTTAACTTTACTGCATGCTTGGAAAATTGTCTCAGAATTGAAAATGAATGAATCAAATTAACTTTTAGATGTGTAGAACTATACACCCAAGTGAATCTAATTCATTCATTTTCAAATTCTGGGACAACTTTTCTAGGACTCTTCTAAAATAAGTTATACTATCATATCGCCCTACCTTTCTAGGGTCATGATCGCAACCAAATAACTAGTATCATCAAAGGTTGGATTCATAATTATTAGAAAATAGAATTGGCAAGCTCCTCTTGGCATCACACTTATTTCAAAATGGAATCGACAAGCTCCTCAACACCCATTACAACAACGAATTGATCACCTATTCTTGGTATCACAAGAAGCAAAAAAGTTGCACCCTTCATTGAGAAGACTTCAATTAAGTACCAGACAACACCCCAGAACAGAAGCCAAAGAAATAAAAAGGTCGCAACAATATTTCCAGAGACTTCAATCCATATCCAACACTGCCAATAATTACAAAGACGTCAATTGATATCCTACAACACCCAAGAACAAGAGCCAAATAAATGCTTAGATCCCCATACACTTCTTTCTTGATTGGTTGGTATTTTCAGCACTTGGTCATCATAGGTGGGAAAGCCATGTGATTGAAAGCAGCTTTAACCTGATAAGGCATCCTTTAATCCTTCTGTTTCAAAATGACATTGATAATTCCAATTGGTGATTTAGGTCGATAATGTTCATCCGTATCCACCTCTTCAATCTCCTGGTAAACGCATTGCAGAACATGCATTCAACATAAAGAGGTAATATGATTCAGAAACACACCTTGTATAATAGTAAAGCTACTAGAAAGTTAAGCGCATTAGAAAATATAACGAGGCAAGGAATGAGGGGTGTGTCCAACCTCCATACCAAAATAAGACACTTAGATTCAGCAATTTTTGAAAAAAGAAGAAGCTCAAATAAATAGTAGATAAAATTTTACAAAATCCCACACGTATGAGGGATAGAACCCCACCCCCCCCCCCCACCCCCCTTTTTTTTTTTGGCTAATTACCAGACTAATAATAAGTTACATCTGGATATTATAGAATATATAATAAATTTAAATCATCAGAGCATGTCCATGTACCCATACCCAATTTTTCGATGCATATCCTTATGTCCCAAGTTTGAGGGTATAGGCAGATCTTATACTTGAAACACACCTATACCCACACCCGCACACGATACTTATACTTGAGTCCATGTAACATAGGCGATCAACCACACAATGGGAGTGCCCTCCCTTTTATTCAAATCAAGGAGGGATTCGATCCAAAAAATCAGATTTTCAAGTTTGCTTCCAGAATGCAAATACTGTAAGAAAAACCACCACATGATCATAGTTGGTTTTGAGAGAGGGAGAGAATAAAAAGCTTATAACCTGAACAACATCCTTTCCCTTAATGACGCGTCCAAACAGACTTAGCTTCTCATTTAGTTCTGGGATTGGTGCAGTTGTAATAAACAGCTGGAATTCCTCTTTGTCATGTTTTGTCCTTGAGGTACCAAGCATAAACGCCTCGTGCTTCTTGCTGGATGAAATTCACAATTTCAGTAACCAGTATAGAATAAGAAAGGATAGAGCCATATGGAAAAAGGAAAATGGGCAAACCTTGTGTCAAGTTGGATGTTATGCTTTTCTCTCAAAGTCCAATCTTCCGAAGCTCCATGTCTATCAAAAACACCACCTTGAATCAAAAAGTTTTTTATGACACGGTGAAAAGACATCCCCTTGAAGTGCTCCCTCTGGCTGAAAAAGCAGGTGAATTTAAATTTCCACTGATTACAAGGACAAAACTTATCAGGCCTAGACAGAAGGCATGGGTAGTGCAAATATCAAACCGATGACATCAGAACTTATCGTAGCAATAAAAAAACAAATAGCATTTTGATTACGCTAAATTTTAAACATCAATCACACTACATAGACCATCATGGAGTATTAGAATTAACTTGTAGCTTTTATGATCCACTAGGCTTAAACTTCTATAATGGTGCCGATCCTAACCATCTATTTTATGCATTTCTCCTCAATAGTTGACTGTCTGGATTAGCAAGGAAAGCACGAATCATTAAAGCTTGAAAAGTATGTACTCAAGAAATTTAAATAAGTATACTTAACTTTTAAAAGAGTAATTTGCGAAAACTTATTGCCTTCCTTGCAAAAATGAGACATGCCTACATAATTTTACATTTTCGTGCAAAAACTGGTTGCACCCCCAAAATCACATGTTTTTTGTGCACAATAATTTTAATCCATTTTCATGCATAAAATTTTAAGCAATTTTGTCGGTACGTTTGCTTTCAAAAACGTGATGCATCCACAAATTGTTCATTTTCGTGACCGCGATGACTTTATGCGTTTTTGTGCGAAAAGCTAATACACTCTAAAATCCGTTCATTTTGCACGCCATGATAATTTTATGCATTTTTGTGCAAAAGTGAGACATGCTTACATATTGTACATTTTCGTGCAAAAGCTGGTCGCACCCCCACAATCACATGTTTTTGTGCAGTACGATAATTTTATGCGATATCATTCATAATATTTTAAGCGATTTTGTGGATGCGTTTGTTTTTAAATGAAAATGCATAATAATATCGCCGTTTTTTTTGGTACAAAAACTTGATGCAACCAAATAAAAATTCCTATAGGCTTGCATAACTGAAGACAAAGTTTGAGGTACAGATAACTGATAAAATCCAAATTTTCTGATGACGTGCTGGAGAATTATAAAGATACAAAACTCCAAACCCTAATCTCACAAACATTAACATGTCTAAACAATTGCATAAGTGATTGAGCATGTACAAGAAGTAAAATGCAGCACACAAATAAGGACTTAGGCAACCAACAAGGCCAGCCAAGTGAACAGCGAGAATATGAATCCACGACAATGGATCAATTATAGCGTTGAGTCCACTACCCACCATAAGTCAATAAATTCATCCACAATCTCAGGAGAACCTTCCTTCAACAACTCGACCATTATTGAGCCTTTTGAGGTATCTAAGATCTGTTAAAACGGGAAAAACACAAATATATTAATATACTATAAAAAAGAAATAGATAGAAGAAATCAATCCCACCCCCACCTCCCATAGGGTGCATCCCAATAGAAAAGAAATAAAGATTAATGAACAATGTGGAAAAACAACAACTAGGTCCCTGCTACATAGGAGTATCTAAAGGTTGTAGCATTGTCTAACTGACCAATAAATAAAATGTTTTCTGAAGAGCAAGATTTAATCTAAAATCAATACTAATCCAGTGGATTTAGAAGATCAACTTCCTAAACAATTAAACAAAGCAAAAGTTATTTACAGTTGACCAGCACATAAAGAAACTTACAGCATATCTGGGGACATCAGATTTCTTTGCATCTGCAAAAGCACCGTCACCCTGCATCACATTCAGGACCAAACAATGAGAAAAAGAAAATAGAATTGGTGATGATCCTTTGAAAGTTTCTTCAAACCTCAAGAGTATTTAGCAGTTTGACACCATATAACAGAAAATACACATGCATAAATCGAGATAAACTGCTCATAATTCTCAAACAATGGTTCCCTGGTTCACAGTTGAAGAAGTGTAATTTTTCTAATATTTCGGATGGATTAAATTCTACAATGTTTCCAATGCAGCAGAAGTTACAACTTACAGAGATTCAGAGAAGGAGAATAAATAAAAGAACAAGAGGAGAAGGAGAAGGAAAAGGGAAGAATTGGAATGAGGTATACTTTATGTATATGTATATTAGAACTCCTTCTAACGACCTATGCTTTCTGTTATCATTTTCAATCGGATGATCCATTAATTCAACTAATTGAAGATTATAAATGGATCAATTGTTTCTATTTCCATTGGAGATTAAGAATAGATGGACTTTCTAAGGACCCATTTTACCGATGGGATTCATCGCTACTTTAGTTACTTTAGCGGCTTGGCTAGTTACTCAACTCGAGATTCTCGATTATTCCATTTTCTGATGTTAGCAATATACAGCGGTCAAATAGGATTATTTTCTTTTATCCATGTGGGGAGGAAAGAGACATCTGCACTTTGCTACAAAATGAATTTTGTATAAAAGTTGTCATTTCCTAAACCTCAAAAATTATTGTAAGTGTAAAAATTTAAAATTTCGGCAGAAATTTTTCTATTTTTTGGATAATCCCAAGTTATCTGAAAACCTGTCAAACTCAAATAACGAAATATACGCAGGCTCAGCTTGGATCTCAACCCCCAATCACAATTTAATATTGCTAAATGACTAACATTGTCCATGTCACTACAATTACATTCCTTCCCAAAATATTAATCCAAGCCTGCTAAACTCCAACTAATACTCAAAATAATTACATACATACAAGTGTAAGAAAGTTTCAAGAAATTCCATGAGTTCGTGACATGTGATACTTAAACCAAATCATTTAAGTATATATACATAACCCCTTATACTCCCAAGTTCTATCCAACCCTATGAAACTTTACAAACAAATAAATTACATGTCACAATCAACTTCCCCAAAAGAAATAATTAAATTACAAAGAAATAATTAAATTATAGGCATACAAGAAAATTCTAATCGATGTAACCGAAAGAGAAAAACAAAAACACTTACATTAATTTTATCATAATTAAGCAATGAAACTAAAGAAATAAATATCAGAGAATTTATAACAATTCCAAAATTAGATTATTAAATGGCTAATATTCAACTTCAAGCTCTTCCTATGACTTCACAATCCCCATCATTTCCCCCACATTGATAGAAACTCTCATTTGGAGAGTTGTGAAAGTAAAATTACTCTTTAAGAATTGTGACAGTAAAAGTACACTAAGAAGTGAAACTCATCTAGAGAGATGTGAAAGTAAAAGTACTATTAAGAGTTGTGAAAGTAAAAGTGCTCTAAGAAGTGAAACTCATGTTGTCAAAGTACTTCCTCAACCACAATAGCATGTGAATGGTTAAGTACTCAATAAGACAATGCCGAGAAATCTCATGGAAGATAATGATATCCTGAACCTCCATAGCATAACTAATATGGTACGCACAAAATGTCTGAGATGAGATGAAGCGACGAGAAGAGCTGATGGTGGAAATTTATTAACTCCTATAGAAATGCCAATTAACAAAACAAGAGGCTCCGAGTTGCCTTGATGAAGCATCATATCCTCCGCATGAAACATTAGACCATATTTAGGTTTAGGAATATATATGTGATACCTTATCCCACATCGGTGGGAGATTGAAATTAAGCCTGATATATAATGAAACTTGTACGCTACTACTAATAACTAGGGTTTAAACTTTTGGGCGGCATTGTTAGGATCTTTATTCAAGTTATTGGATCAATAGACCACTTAGGTCGTTAAAAATGGTATCAGAGCCAATCATGGTCCCATGTGGGTTTCGTGGCGGTGTGGATAGAAGAGTAGAGACTTCGGAGAGAGGTAGAGGTTCTGAGGT
Source organism: Heliamphora exappendiculata (assembly GCA_034768845.1). NCBI lineage: Eukaryota > Viridiplantae > Streptophyta > Magnoliopsida > Ericales > Sarraceniaceae > Heliamphora > Heliamphora exappendiculata. The sequence continues at coordinate 14,109 of JAOTRH010006373.1, forward strand.
TTTATACCTTGTGCACGCTTATGAGCTGCTATGTGTCTGCTAATGGGTTGCTATTCACATCCTAATCAGGAGAAGAACTTGGACCACGCGACGAGAGTGCCACGTATTTAAATAGGGGATATTATGATACCCCATTCCACATCGGTGGAAAATATAAATTAAGTCTGATATATAAAAAAATATGTAAACTACTACTAATAACTTGAGATTAAGCATTTTGAGCCGCATTGTTAGACTCTTTATTAATATTATTGGGTCAGCGATCTACTTAGATTATTACAATATAAGTAAAACATGCACTAAATCCATAATCAAGAATAGCATAAATACGCCCATGAGATGTTAACTTGAAATATTTCGATGAATAAGAAACATGAGGTGTGGGTAATGCTTTGATAATCAAGAATACTATTAATATCAAGCAAAGGCAATGGATTAATAGGCTCGTGAGGCAGACTATCATGAACAATCTCAAAAGAATTCTAAGCTTTGAACAAATAGTCAGTGGTATCGGATATGAAACTTTGAAAAACACAAGTAACCTCATCATCTATGGAATCAATTGCTGAACCAAAAATAGATTTGGGGACTAGATTAACATGTTGCATGTTTACTCATTCAATAGGTTGTTCATCAAGTGCTAACATGTGTTGATTTAACTTTAGGCTCAAGATTAATGATCACTTTAGGAGGAGGAAAAAGTACGGACATGACACGAATATCATTCAAGTAATTATGATACTCAGGTATACTAGTCAAATGAGACCAAAGAGCATTGTTGACTTGATCAACATTTACTTTTCCCAATGGAACTTTAGAATTCTAAAGGATGTATCATTAATGAGACTAAGAGAATGTGCACTAACAACTAACTTGGTTATCTTATTGGACACCTTTGAAGGAGTTAACCTTTTAAAGTGAACTTCTCTAGAGAGAGAATTTTGTCGATATCTTTTTGTAGATTTCTAGTCTCAACCCTAGAAAAAAAATGTTTAACAATAAAATGAGTTTCAGTAACAACATCCCATATGTTCATAAGATATTTGAATCGTATAACATAATCTGGGAAAATTAAAAGTGTGCTGCCTAAGACAAAGCCATTGACTATTAAATTGACTCTTGTAGAAAAGAAAACATATTTTCTTTCCAATAGTTTTGTCATTTCATGTCAAAAGGATTCTTGGTCTCTCTAAGCAGATTCGTGACTCCTGATCTCTTGCCAAAATTCTTTGGTAGGAGCAGTACCCTTCAATATGTTCTTGCATAATCAATACAAGATAAGTCAAACAGGCCATGGTAATCAAAATAGTCCTCCAAATTTTCAACAATCAAGTCATAAATCTCTTAAATATTATGTATATACCTACCTATAAGCATTCTAGAAGAAGCCTTATTTAAAATTAACAAAACTAAAACATTATAAACTAAAACATTATAGTAATTTTACCCTAATAAAGCAATAAAACCCAAAGAAATAAAAAAATAGATATATATATATATATATAACTCTAAAATAAACTACGAAATCCCTAATCTTCAACTTCAAGCTCATCCTATGCTTTCAATATCCCAATCAATTCCATTCAAATTGTGAATGGATGAGAGCTTGAGTTCGTGGCAGTGATGGCAATCCTTATACCTTTATCTGCTCACACAACAAAGAAGAAGATTAATATTTGCTTGCATTTTGTTGAAATTGAAGTGGGTCATAAAATTCATAAATCTTACTTTCTTGATTTGGGATATGGAGAACCTTATGAAGTGAAAGTAAAACTCCCTTAGAAGCCTAAAAAATGCTCTCATTGAAATGAATACTGGAAAATAATATGAATCGTACTCAGTTCCCTAGGGGGAACAAGAATTGAAGAAGCAAAGGTCAATGGAAATTAGTCCATAGTGAGTGGATTGAGGCAAGGGAAAAGAAATTGAAGAAAGGGAACAACCATCCAACACCATCAATGGTCCATGACTCCATGTAAACAAAATATTCCTATAGATAATGGTGATTCAAGTAGTTCTACGTTTTTAACATTGTTGGAATCCTTTATTATATCTTTAGTTGTAACAGAGGACAAAATTGAAGAGGCAATCTAAAACTCCTCTCGTGCTGATAGGTTTAATAACAGTACAGAGGGCTCTTACACTCCACGAGAAGAATATAAAAAGAAGCTTGGTGAAGAGAGTAACAGCTTGAAGTAAATTTGAAGTAAAAAACCCTCAAGCCTTTGTATCAAACTGAGAAAGGCAAAGCAAGAGCAAGGTGGAGGTGGTTAAGAATAAGGCCTTTTTGTTGGACTTAACCTCTCAAGTTGTGAGAGGTTGTTATGAATTGTTTCTCTAGACTTAGCTCTTGCGTTGGGGAGAAATATAGGTCTTTTTTATAATTTTGTTTACTGGTTTCTCCAGCATGAGATAAGGCTTTTGATCCTTCTTGGGATGTGCGTTGAGAAATAGTTTTTATCATTCTTTTGGTAATAAAATTTCACATACCCCAAAAAAAGGCCAGATAAACTTAACAAAGCTTTAATTCTCAATAGAAGTCATCATTGCCACTCAAAATGCGAAGAAAGAGGAAGCCAACAACAATATGTCAACTTTCCAATCAGTAACCAAGTTTCATGCTGGAGAAAGATAATAAGATACCGCCACCATCAAATAAGCAAGAAACAAAATTCTCCAAAAATATTGTACCTCCAGAACTGATAACCGATTCTCTGCATGAATTCTTGACCTAACACAAGTTGGCATATAAAAGTTAAAGCCATGTAATACCCTTTTTCCATGTCTATAATAGAATGGTTATTTCAAGTGGTTGTTTTATGATAAAAAATGAATGCACATGCGTGGATTAAAATGAACGTATATCCGTGGATTAAAATAAATTCTTTTAATCGCTGATTCAATAACAGGGTGGTTCCTATGTTAGAATTCAGAAATCATATCAATCAAATAATCTCAAACTCAACTAAAAATTAAATCTGACTTAACTGAGCATGCCAAGAGGCTAAGACCCATGACCTACTCCAGAGCTTGAAACACTGCATTGGGTTTCCAACTCTGGAAATAAATCTAAATTTTTTGCTCAATTCTTCCCAACATGTTTTGAAGAAAAAAAAAACCCAAATTCTGAACTGTTCTAAAGGGAATGTGGAGGATGAATGGCAGTCCCTTTGATTTTCACTTTATCAAATAGTTAGTAATTTAGTATTAAGTCAACAAAGTCGATTCCAACAAACCTGTTAGACCAATATCTGTGGGTAGCAAATAGGAAAAATGCCATCAACACTATAATAAAGCTGTATAAAACAACTGTAGTAACACTGATTCGACTTGGACCCTTCTTCTTCTTGCTTTGCTGTAGCAGAGCTTGAGGTTTGATCCTCGCCATGGTGCGTAAAGCCTCACCTCCAAATGCTACAAAATCTCAGGACAGGATGTACACAAAACCTGGCAGTCGCAGTAATCTCCGGCACTCAATTCCAAATTTCCATTACCAACACTACCTAGTAGGAAATTAAGAAATTAACCTACATGGGTACTCCAAATAAAGTAATTCCAGAGCTAAAACCCAAAAACAAAAATCAAACAAAGAGTTACAAATATTCTTCACATAGGCGAACAAATTCTCCAGACTCCAGTTGAATTGATCCACTCTTTTAACTTCATAGACTTCTTAGTTTCTTTCAATAAGAAACTCACACAATAGAAAGAATTCAAGAGGACCCAAAAGTTTGGGAATCTAAAGGTTCTTTGACACATACAAACACTATCCTTTATAGGCTCTATTTGCGACCAATCTGACAATCAATAAATTTCACAGGCTCGTAGCTTCGTAAGTAATAAAAAGAAATTCAGAGGTGTAATTGAAGTTTGAACTACAACACCTTAACAGAAGAAATTGAAGTTTTAAAAGATGAAGATCTCAAACAAAAACAAAAACAAAAACATCGACGAAGTACATACTGCATCAAAATGAACAAAACGAAGCCCTATAAAGGGGAAAATGTTGTGGGAATTATATGTCTGAAGATCAAAGATTGGATCAAACGAGGGAGCACGTACCTCTGGGAGTTGGGTTTTTTTGGGTTCGTTCTGGCCGAGAAGACGGTCGTGTGCGGTTGATATTCGTTTTAGCTCCATTTTGAATTTCTTTGACTCTGACAATGTTTGAACGGGCCGGGCCGGGCCGGCCGGTCCTGACCACTGTTCGTTATTGAGAAAGGAAATGACTTGTCCCAAATATAGTTGGGGCTAGACCAGTTATTGAGAAAGGAAATGACTTGTCCCAAATATAGTCCCTCAGACTTGGTATATTAGGAATTGTAATAACAAAATCAAAAACCCTAGTCATATTATGGCATAAGCTAAGGCTATGTTCGGATAAATAGCTTATTTGCTTATTATGAAATAAGTAAAAATATAAATAAGCAAGTTAGTTTTGCTAACTTGATTTTTAATAGTTTATTTTCTTATTTTGCTTAAATAAATAAGTACGTCTGGTTAAATCTTAATTTAAATCTTATTTATTTGGTTTATTGAAATATTTTTTTATTGGCTTAAATTTTAATTATTTGGTTTTCCAAACAAAGTTACTTATTTGAGGCTAAATAAGCCAAACAAACAAATAAACAATTTATCCAAAGGGGCCTAAGAGTATCTTCACCAGCTTGATTAAATTAGTTATCTAGTTATTTTTATTTGCCAAACATGTTTTTCTTCTCTCTTCATCTGTCTGCATAAAAATTAGAGTTTTTTAGCTGAGAAGAGGAATACAGTGGCAATAACCCCGTCTTGCCTCTATTTCTCTCCCCAAATCTCTCTCTCTCTCTCTCTCTCTCTCTAATCTTCCTTTTTTCTATCTAGATCTCTCTATTTTTCATTTTTTTCTCTTTTACTTTGTTTTATGTGTTATTTGCATTTCATTTTATATTTTGATTTGTTTTTTTTTTCTTTCATCATTTTTTTTCACCATTTCAATATTTTCATGTAATTTGTTTATATCTGAACATATACCAGATTAACACAAGTAAATCGCTATTAGTAAGACTAAAAATGAGGTTACGCAATTATTCTACCGTTCAATAAGTTATTTATAATAGTTGAGTAGATACTATAATAATATGATGCTATTATAGTTGGCTATGGAAGAAGGGCAGTGATGTGTGACTTATGATAAGAAATTTTTTATTCTTTATTTGTTAGGTGTTTTAGTTTGTTTTAGTAATGCTTTCTTGCGTTAAGATCTTTTACTCTCTTTTTGAAAAGTTATTTTACCATATTTGATGTACCTTTTTGATCAATTTTGTATTAAATTTGCAATTCAAACAAGGCATGTACCTCAGTGAGTTCATAAAATATAAACAGCTTTACTTTTGAAATATGATTTTAACGATTAGAATTTTATATCAATCGCTATTTGATATGTTCTTTGTACACGTCTTCATTCAAATTTGTTCTTTGCAACTCTCTTATGTATTGGAATTCTTTGTTTCCAAATGTTTTTGTCTATGTGTGTCAATGCATTAAATATCATCGGATTATGTCTCGAATTATATTGTTTTTCAAGATTTTTAATGATTCAATAATTTATAATGCATTAAAATAGAAAAACAAAAAAATCCCATCCAAACAATTAAGTAAACCGATCAAACTATCCACGATCGAAAAGGAGAAAGATGAAAGAAAATCAGGACTGTGTTTGGCCTAAGTTTTTTTATATGATTTTTTTTGTTTTTAATAATATTTTTTTGACATTAGTCTAAATAAGTAGAAAAAATAAAAAAGTAGTATTCTTTTACAAAAACTTAAAAAAATTTATATAAGACGAAAAAAGCTAACTTAACAAATTTTTTAAGTTTTTTAAAATTTTTTCGTTTTTAGTGAACATTTTTTAAATTTGGCCCAAACGAATAGATATTTTTTAAAATTTTCTCGTTACAAAGAACCAAAAAATAGAAAATTAAAACTAAAATATAAAAAAAATCAAAAAATACAAAAAAAGTCACTAAACTTTTTAGTCCAAAGACAGGCTAAATGTGGAATAATAACTTATTAACTTATTTTAATTTGCTTAGGTCTTGATTGGCTAATAAGTTTTTTGATTTTTTAAGGCAAAATTCAAAAGCTAACATACATTATTTGAAAAAAGAAAAAAGAAGTTAAACAGCTAAAAATTAAAATCAAAATACAAAATTTTAGGACACTTTATACAAATATTGTATATTAAATACACAAAATATACACAAAACATCCCGTTTAAAATACACACTTATGAAATATATTAAAACACTCTTTACACAAAATATAAATATTGTATATTTAAGAAAATTAATTAACATGGCACTTTTTTTTTGATATTTCAAAATATTTGTGCCAACTTATGCCCACCTTAATTAATTCATGATAAATAAATTTTACTGTCAATTTAACAGAAGCTCAATTAAATTAAAGGCAAAATCTCGTATGGATTAACTTCAAAAAATTAATAACATAGAAGCTTTGAACCTAAAATTTTAAAAGAAACAAATCCTTAAGTCCTAAACCTTATCTATTATGCCAACCCCATTTGATTAATTAACACATACTTATAAGCCTGAATTTAGAAGCTCTCTAAGACCATGTTTGGATAATAAGAATTATGAGAAAGAATATAAATATGTTGATCAAATACCTAGTAATTTAATACCTTAAATAATTATATTCAAATATTTGGATTAACTCAATAATCTTATTTTGAAAACTATTTTTTTAGAAATTTATTAGAATTCACCATTTCATTTTTTATTAATTGACTCGTGAATATAAAATCACATAGATTATATTTGAATGGTTGGAATCGAAAGCGAAATAGAAATGTGATTCTAGATCTCTACAATTTCTCTCTTGGTAATGGATAAATAAAGTGAAATAATTCTTTACTTATTCAGCTATGAATTATATTTCCAAATTAAGTAAGAATTCAATTCTCACTCTACTCCACCATGATCTTATTCTTACCTTCCAAGATCCGTCGATAAAAAAATAAAATATTCAATTCTAATAAATTCTAAAAAAATATTATTTACACCATAATTTATAAATTCTTTGTTGAGGATATTATTTTCTATCTAAATAGTCTATCATATTTTATAAATACTTAATGAAAAATAATATATACATTTAAAATACCCATATCAAATACGCTTAATAATGACAAGTGGTGTCAGTGATTAAAAGAAGTTACATGCTTAAGTAGTGAGAAGCATGCTTAAGTAGTGAAAAGCTAATGACGATTGTAAGAAGTTATTTATGAAATTTTCTATAAATATTAGTATTGTAAGCATTGTAAGCACCTCTACACATCTTTTATGTAATTTTTTTATAATTTTCTTTTCAAGTTAATACGATTTTATTGCTTTGATTTTATTTTTTGTGATTTTTTTCTGACGAAATTCTAAAATAAGGCATGAAATTCACACGCAATCGCTTGGTATTCGAAGAGAATTTCCTTTCGAAGAAAATCAATTTGTGTTTTTGGTAAACAAAATTTGACACGCTCGGTGAAATATCGTACTAAGTCAAAAAAATTTGAAATAAGGGCAGCAGTAATGAGAGCCATGAATGGCTGTGAATATAGAGTAACATTTGCGTTAGTAGTCCCCACAACGGATTACCAACAACAGGTATGCTATTATTCTTTTCATGAGGAGTATCATTCGCCATTACCACCTGTATATTAAATCCTCATTGTGAGATATATCATTTCTCATTATCGACATATTATAATCCTTTGTACGAGGTGTATTATTCTTCACTATTAGTTGATTCTTATAGGATTAAACAACGTAGCCCACAAGTTGATTCTTATAGGATTGAACAACTTAATCCAAAAGTTAATTTTTATATGATTAAATAACTTAAATCACATGTTAATTTTTATAAATTTGAACAATCTAAACCACAAATTAATTTTTATATGATTGAAAAACTTAAATCACGTGTTAATTTTTATAAATTTGAACAACCTAAACTACAAGTTGATACTTGTATGGTTGAACAATATGAACCACAAGTTCAACAATCTGTAAATATTTTTTCCGTAGTTGACCAACAAATAATGGTTCATAGAAAAAAAAAAATCAAAAATGCTAAAGATATGTATGATCAAGGCTTTCGAAATGCTGGAGCAACTTTCCAAGCTAATAATAGCCGAATTAAATTTTATGTTGTCAAAATATAATGTCAAAGAATGGCAACAAAAGAAACAAGAAAAATTAATCAAATTCATGGAAGAGCTTTTCGCTTTTCCAAATCAATGAAAATAAAAAGAAAGAAAAAAAATTTCTTTCAATATTTTCTATGAAAAATTTTCATGTCAAAATTAGAATTATTCTAATTTGTTCCCAAGCGAAATAAAAAAAAAAAGAAGAAGAAGAAGAAGAAGAAGAAGAAGAAGAAGAGCATTTCGAAAGGCAAAATATTTGGGTTACAGGAAAAGAAAGAGTTTTTATTGTTACAGAAAAATAAATAAAATCCCAAAAGTCAAGAAAGAAATGGTCCAGAAATTGAATATATGAGTTTTCTACAGCTTTTTTGATGGAATATTTGGCTTAAAAAAAATTCGATGGCAAAATTAAAAAATTTGATGGAAGATTTAAAAAATAAATAACTAAAAAGGCGCCTGTCAAACTCAATTTTTGAAAGAAGACTTTTTAGGCTCCAAGATAGAAGCATTTTTCTATTTTTACTGAAGATTTTTTAGGCTCTCAAATGGAATATGTTAGAATAAATTTCTCAATATAAAAAGGGGGGGGGGAAAGAAATTCGATGGAAGAATTCCACAAGAGAGAGAGAGAGAATATATATATATATATATATATATATATATTCTATGGAAGTTCGATGGAAGCATTTAAAAAAATAGACTTTCAGTAAAAGATTAAAAAAAAAATTTTTAACGCGTAAGATCTATTAAAAAAAAATTTAACGCGCGAGATTCAATTGTACGATTTCTCTCAAAAATACCCTCCAAACACAAACAGATAAATTTATATGTGTTCCTTAAATATGTGTAAAGTACATATAAATTTATCTGTGTACTTATATGTGTGCTTTATACATGTTTTGAAACACAGATAAATTTATCCGTGTTCTTTAAATATGTATAAAGTACATAGATAAATTTATCTTTGTGTCTTGCACATGTTTTGAAACACAGATAAATTTATCTGTTTTCCTTAAATATGTGTAAAGTACACGATAAATTTATCTATGTGCCTTACATATATTTTGAAAAATAACAGATAAATTTATCTGTATTCTTAATACGTGTTTTGAAAAAGCACAAATAAATTTATCTGTTATAAGGTGTTTTTGTCTCCAAAGGACCTTGCGTGTTAAAATTTTTATACAGATTAATCTTGCGCGTTAAATTTTTTTATACTGGACAAAAAATGGTAAACGACCTATAAATTGGACTGTTGATTATTTTTTCGTTAAAAAAAATATGATTCAACAAAAAAAAAAAAAAAAAAAAAGGCTTTGGAAAGCCTTTCGAATGGGACAACACAAGAGCTCTGTTTGGTTGCCAATAAAAATGACATAAA
>JAOTRH010006384.1:1433-23691 GCA_034768845.1 Heliamphora exappendiculata
AATTCCGTTCCAATCGAGTTCAATTTCTAGCCTGAAGATATGATTTCGAATCAATTTTCAAATTGCAATGTTCAAAGACAAGACTTCGGCCTCGTAATGTTCTTGTTGAAACTACAATTCTGTGTGGTTTTCCCCAATTTGCAACTAAAAAAATCAAACACTTTTATGAGACTCAACTTTTGTGAGATTTGATTCCTGCTAAATCTCGATCCACCGCTCTATTGGCTTTCCAATTGTGTGTTCCAATCAGATCTGGCTCATTGCAGATTTTCTATAAGCGATTCCTAGATTTCCGAAATGGATTGTTTCATTTTCTTATCAGAGGCTAGGTTCTGATGTAAATTCCGTTCCAATCGAGTTCAATTTCTAGCCTGAAGATATGATTTCGAATCAATTTTCAAATTGCAATGTTCAAAGGCAAGACTTCGGCCTGTAATGTTCTTGTTGAAACTACAATTCTGTGTGTTTTTCCCCAATTTGCAACTAAAAAAATCAAACACTTTTATGAGACTCAACTTTTGTGAGATTCGATTCCTGCTAAATCTCGATTCACCGCTCTATTGGCGTTTCCAATTGCGTGTTCCAATCAGATTTCAATGAAGCCTATCAAACCTTAATTGATTGTTGTGAATGCTAATTGACAGTCAGAATATCTTTTTGTTGTGTTTTGAATATTAATTATTGCAAATTGGTTCCATTTGAATGGTGTGACAAGACCAAGATTGTGTTGCGCTCTGATTTGGTTCGATTTTGATATGAAATTTTGTATAAGTTCTGTTCACACTAGCTAGCGTGGGTTAATTTCGTTTGAATTTGTTTGACATTACGACGATTCGTTTGAATTCTTTGGCGTTGTGGTCGTCAAACTGCTGAGTCCTAAATTGAACTATCAATCTGAGTTTGAATAGTCCCTTGCCGTCGAAGTGATTCATTGATTGGAAATCTCAGCTCAGTTTGCGTATTGTGGACATATTCTGATTGCTTCAACTAGTGTATGTTCTAATTTGGTTCTTGTGCTGATGGAAACTAGATAGAGGAAGAACAGAGAGCAGTGGCAGAGGTAATGCTTCAAATTTTTGTGGTCTGAGTTACAATTTGATTCTGGTGTTGATGGCTTGATGTGATAGAGGAAGAGGGGGCAGGGGCCGAGGTAATGGCGCCAATCTTGCCGGTGAAGATGAGTTGAATCCACCAATTGTATGGAATTGTGGCAATCCAAATCATAATTCGAATCCAAGGAATGATGAAGAGTTGAGAAGGCAAATTCCTACCTTAACGGAAATGGTACAACGTTTGCAAGCGCCAACCATGGGTAATGATGTTTTTGAGAATACCCATGTTAATTTGAGAATTGTTTTGGTGTTTCGAATTGGTGTAGGCCATATCCAGACAGATTCAAATAGAAAATGGGATAACAATATCAAGGTTCATCTTCCCAAAATCTATGAAAGCTTCAATCCAGATGAATTTGTTGATTAGTTGATAACCACTGTTGAAGGAGTGTTAAAATATAAGGATGTTTCAAAAGAAAGGAAGGTGAAATTGGTGTCTATACGCCTCAAAGGAAGAATAGAGGGAATAAGGTTGCTGTTCTGAATGAAAGTCAGCCTCATCCTGGCACTTCAGGGGCTTGTAAGCAGTCACAAAGAGGAGAATTTAGATGCTTCAAATGTGGGAGTTGGGTCACAAATCGGTGGATTAGGGAAAGGTTTCTGGAAATTGGAATAAGACACCCTTTATTAAGGAGGTGATGAAATAAAGTTGTGGTGTAGATGTTCCCATCTTTCATCAGCCTGTGAGTGAAGTTATTGGAGGTGATTTTGAAGGAGGCGTTACTCTCATGATTAAGAAAACTCTTCTCACACCTAAGCAAGATAGTGAGAAAGATAGGTTGGACACTAAATTTTCTATGCTATTAGCAATATTGGGGAACGAGCTTGCACTACGACCATTAGTGGTGAGAGTTGTGAAAATGCAATCTCTCAAGAAATGGCTGATAAGTTGCACCTCATAGTAGAAGGACGCCTCCATCCCCATACACTCTCTTGGTTCAAGAACGACAATGAAATCAAGGTGAACAAGAGGTGTTTGGTGGTTTTTTCCCTCCTGAAGAAGTGTTTCGATGCAGATTGATGTGATATTGTGCATGGGGATCCATGTTATATCCTATTTTGATGACCGTGGTTATATGATAAATAAACAATCCATGACGATAAGAGGTCCTTAAGGATAATTAGTAACTTAAAATGCTGTCTTCAAGGGAAAAAGTGGCCGCAACACCCGCTTCCACAATTTGCTTGCTTCTAAGTGGTTTCTCAAGGAAAGCTATGAATCTAAATGCTTCTTAGTGTTGATTCCTAAGGTAAACATGCTTGTTTCTAATATTCTCGCAGCCATTATGGAGCTTATGGAAAATTATGCTGATATTTTTTTCAAGAATTGCTTACTGTGTTGGCTCCAGTAATGATATTCTACATTGTATTGACTTGGTCTCGAGTTCAACTTTTCCAAACAAGCCAACCTACTGGATGTCTCCAAAAGAGAGGGAACTTCAAAGGTAGGTTGAAGAGCTCTTAGACAAAGGCTATATGCAATTAGTGGTGTTAAGCCCAGAAGGGCATTCTGTTGCCTTCTTTAGTGAAAGGTGAATGGTGCCAAGCTTATGTACTCTCTTTATGACTTGGAATTCTATGCAATAGTGCCGTCCAACAAATATTGGAGTTACTGGCTAGCCTACAAGGAGTTCATTCTTAATACCAATCATAAAGCTCTCAAGTACACTATGCCAAATGAGTGGCATAGTTGCAACAATTTACATTTTTTTGAGGCACAAGTCGAGAATTCTTAACAAAGTGCCCGATGGGTCGAGTATAAAGGTAGACCTCTTGTTGAAAATGAAGAGTCAAATGGTTGGCTTTGATGAATTTTGCACCTTCTATGCAATTGATCCCTATTTTAGCAAGATTTCTCTAGCTCTACAAAGGGGAGAGAGAGCCGTCCATTCACATTAAATGTTGAAGGATGATTTTCTTTGTAAGGGGCTGAAATGAAGTGTTCCTAGTTGCACTTTATAGAATCACTTATTTAATGAACAGCATAAACTAGGACATCTCAAAAAATATTGAACTCCTACATTGTTCCAAAGTGAGTATTATTGGCTTGGGATGAATTAAGATATAGGCAAACATGTGCAAAGGAGCGAAAATTGTCAAAGAAGTACAGCGACAACAGCTAATGGGGAGTTGTACATGCCTTGACCTGTGTCCAATGGTCCTTGCAATGCATTAGTATGGATTTTGTTTGGGGTTTCCACTTATACAAAGGAAGTCCAACTCAATTATAGCTTTCGATAAATTTGCTTGTAACTCCTCTTAATCACATCATTAACGCTTCTCATTTTAAAGTGGTTTACGGTTCAAGGCCTTGTATTGGGGTGGATTTGGGTCAAAGAAGGGAAATGCCAAGGCTTGAGATATGGCTGAAGTTATGAAGATGATTCATGCTCAAGTTAAGAGCCAAATTGAGAAGTCCAATGACAAATAGAAGTCTGCAACTGATGCTTATAAATTGGAATCGATGTTCAATGGAGGAGACCTTGTGAGGATCATTTTGAGCAATGAAAGATAACCACATGGCTCCTACATGAAGTTAATGATAGAAAAGTTGGTTCTTGTGAAGTTTTTTTGCAGAAGATTAATGGCAATACATTCCAAACCCAGCTGCCTTTCCATTTGTGCTTATCTAATGTCTTCAATGTGCAGCATCTTGTCCATATTTTGTGGTGGATTCTAGTGATTCAGCTGCTGCCCCAACTTGAGGATAAGTTTTTGTAATGACCTTGCACCAAATCAAAAGACTGCAAGAGGGATTTTGTGTATATAAGTGGGAGCGATGAACCCAAATGACATTTCCTTAGCTAGCCCTTTTGGGTGAGTTCTGGTGATTGGTACATATGTTTTTTTTTAGTGGGGAAGTCCCCATGTAGTGAATTCTGCGTTCCAAGTGTAGTAACTGCTATCCTCGTGTCTGTACTCTGTAGATAAGTGATTAGGTCTCTTATTTTCAGTTTTTGGTCAATTTACATTATTAAATTTTAGTGCTTTGGCTCATTGTATCTTCTCTTTAAACAATTCTCTCTCTAGTTACCTATCATGGACCATTTTTTCTTTATTTCCTAACCATCATCTGGTTTCATCATTTTATGTTTTCGTGTTCTACTCTTTGGCGTAAAACTGTTCAAGCTTGTCCCGTAATAGCATCTCCTTGTGTCTTGTTGCTTATTGCCTATTAATTTTGAGTTGGATGCTTTAACGCAGAATCGCAGCTGGGTTTCAGGAGGCTTTGGCATGACTAAGTTATTTGCATAACAATTTGCTCCCCATTTGTTTGTACCATTGGTGCATCTTATTGTAACACTCCCATCCGAGGAAGTTTCACAAGATAAAACAATTATAAAATAAAGATATTTCAAATTAATATTACCAAACATTCTTTTATTGAGTTAAAAAATTCCCACTAGTCGAGACGGGTTTCCAACACAGCCTATACATATATGTAACATTCTTTTTTGGGTGTGTTACTATTCAAAGAAGCAAAAATAAGTAAAACAATTGAGAAACAATCATGGTTCAAAAAACAAGTTTAATTGTTTAGCTAAAAAATAAAAGAGATGATTAATTAAGTATGAACTTTCCAACATGCCGTAATAAAAAAAAAAAATCATAATATTTATAGTATGCAGTCTTACCTTGCATTTGCAAAAAGCTATTTTCATGCCTCGAACTTATGACCTCTAGGTCACACGATGATACTGTTGTGCCAAGGCTCCCCTTCCCAACATATCATAATATATATAAGGGTAATTTGGCATTAAGTCCCATTTTAGGCTTTGTTTTACTATTAGGTCCTAAAATTATATTAATTTTGTGATAGATTCAATTTGAAATTTTGTTACCGAAAACACCCTCATTCTCTTTTCCTGTTCGTGCCTCACAGAAACGCTTGGAACGGCTACAAAAAAAAAGCTTCCTTTTTCGATTCAAATCTTCTATTCGAGATTCAGCTCCGAAAAATTTGCAAAATCTTAACGCAATGGAAACAAATGATACAGACATTGATTGGGATGAGAATTTGAACTACAATCGACGAAAAGGTCTGCGAAAATCGACAAAAAACAAATCTCAAGTGCACAGAAAATGAAACATCCAACAGAAAATGAAACAGCCAATAGATGATATGCAAAATGAGAAATCCAGCAAAAAATGATACCTCTAACAGAAAATGATACACCCAACAGAACATGATAAACTCATCAGTTTCCTTGTTATGCTTGCATTATTTCTAGTAAATAATGATAAACAAGTTATGGTTTTTCAACCATGTTATGGTTTTCATTTGTATCATTTCGTACTGTTACATAAAGAAAACGATGTTCAGTTCTTGAACACATGGTATTATTGTATCATTTTCTGTAAGTTGTAGTTGTACATACTGTATCATTTTCTGTAAGTTATTCAATCTCAGCTTGAAAATGGCGTTATAATAGATTACAATGAAAAAACCTTGTCATCGAAGAAAATGAACAACCAGATATTAGAATCGAAAATAAAATAAAAAAATTCAATAATGAATTAAAGTGCAAAATAATAGATGAAAAATCAAAATAAACATGAAAATGGTGTAAAACACAGGAATATTTCAGATCTGTACTCAGATTTCCAAAGTCAATGTGTTATTCGCTGGCCAATAATGAAACAAACAAATGAACTCAAATCCACAACATTATATGATCACAATTAGTTGGGGAAAGATCCTGTCAAAAACGAAAATGTGCAACAGAAACGAATATTTACTGCAAATCACAAGCTTTCCTTTTTTTGTGTAATTTTAATTGTAAAAGATAAGGGTATAATAGTTCATTATTTACTAGAAATTTTTAAAAAGGAATGTATGGAATAATATACTTTTGATAAGGACTAATCTCTGAGCACCTTCTCAAAAGGGAACCTATCTCCAATTTACGCTATATATAATTCATAATAGGTAAAACGACTCAATCAAGTGTGCTAAAGGATTTTTTAACCTCACAACCAAGAGTTGTTAACTGTTTTGTTGTGACCCCACGGCAGGTTGACATTATTTATCTAACATGTTGTGTGTAATAACAAACAATTTATATAACTTGTCTTTTACATTCAGAAAGACAGTTCATATACTCTTCTTGTGTACATCAAGAAGGCAATGATGCACAACTAGCATCCATGCACTAGGCTCACTCCTAGACATTCAACATACAATAGCATGTTACATGAATATTACTTACTCTAACCTTAACGTGATGATACCCGGATCAAAGATCAAATCTTAGAGAATACTGATGCCACTTTTAATTAGTTAAATAGATCATCAATTCGTGGTAAAAAAATATTTATTCCTAATAGTTGTTTTATTTACTGACGATAATCTATATACGTTCTCATTGTACTATCATTCTTTTTACAAACAAAATTGGAGCTTCCCGTTTTGTCATACTTGGTCTGATGAATCTCCAGTCCAGTAAATCCTGAAGTTAAATCTTTAGTTCTTTAATTTTCGTTGTGGCCATTCGGGCAATAGAAATGGGTTGAGTACTTGGTAAAAGCTCAATGGTGATTCTATCCCTCAATCCACTGCCCGGTCACTCCTATGGAAACACATCTTGACATTTTTGAACCACTGGTATATCTTCTACCTGTTTACCTTTGGTAGTGTTCACTACATGTGCAAGGTATACTTGACAACCCTTTCTTAATATCTTTTTGTCCTTAATCATCGAAATCATATACATGGGAGTAACAACTCTTTCACCACTGAACTTTACTATATAGCCATTGCGAAAATTTAATGTCACATTTCTTGAAACAATTCACTGAAGCATGATATGCAATTAAGCAATCCATGTCGAGAATTAAATCAAACTCTTTAATATCCAAAGGCATTAGATCAACCAGCAACTCTTAATCATCTATCATGAGTTTAAATTCTCGATATATCACGCCAAACAACACAGTTTATCCCATAGGAGTAGAAATTTCATATGATAGTCTAAGGGATTGGAAAACCGTTTTATATGCTTAATGATTAACCATGCTATGAATGAAACAATAAATCGAGGATAAATTAAAAAACGTGTATCTCTATAGAACTAGAAAGCATGCGTGTCACCACGTTTGGAGTTGCTTGTGCATCCTTTTTGATCATAACAAAACTCTTCCTTATCCCTTAGATCTACCCACCAAACCACTACCACGATCTTGTGTATTACGTCGAAAATTACCTCCCCCTCCTTGAACAGTACCCATATACTATGCCTGATATTTTGATGATTTTGGGCAATTAGGAGCTATATGCCTAGGGTCTCCACAATGATAACATTTATGCAAAATTTTGGTTCTGGAAAACTCTTGATAAAATGATCTGCAGACCCACAACTATAAAACATAGGAGCGTTATTAGAACCTGCGTGTCTTGCTGCATGGAAACATTCACATTCTGACCAAAGGGAAAACCTCAGGACTAAGTCACGCTTTGACTTTGAAAAGAACTCCATTTTTCCTTTCACTCTAAATGATTACCATAAATTCTTCCCATTGGGGTGAACTCGATGTTACTCCTCTTACCCTACTCATTATGCTCACCTTTCATTTTCGCATCCCCTTCTACAGTCAAAGCCACATCAATCAAATTAGAGAAATTACATAGCCTTAACAGTGCCACCTATGATTTAACTTCCAAACTTAGTCTGTCCTCATACATTATGTAGTTATCCTTTTCTGTACAAACCAAGTTTAGCGCAAAACGTGATAGGACTATGAATTGAGCTTCATATTTTGCTACTCGCAATTCCCGTGCTCCAACTTCAGAAAATATCTCATTTGCCCCAATTAATAAGTCCTTGTAAAATACTTATCATTGAAAACTTCAGTAAACGCCTCCGAAGTAATCATTGTAGGAGCAAGGTTATCACCAACCCTTATTAGTATAAGCAATCTGCTCTTGGTGGCATTGCACCAAGGTTCTCCCTTAAACATAAACATCGCCAACATCACCTTATGCTCATCAGCTAGTCCCATTATTTCAAAAGTTCTTGTAAATTTGTCATCCATTTCTCAACATCAAGTGGATTAGGCGACCAATCAAACTCTAGAGGACCTTACTTTTTAAAACTCCCATGAAGAGAATTAGGGTGTTGTGTGCGTCCTCCAACAATGCTTGGTTGTATCGCTGACTGTAGATTGAAAGACCTCGCTTGTTGCACTATCAAATTTATCATGGCATCAAATAATCATTTTGTCATTTCTGGCTGACACTGAGCATTGTTAAATTCTTCATTGGTTTCATGCCCACTCTCTTGAGCATGAGCAGGTGCAAAAGATGCTTCCTGCTCCATATTCTTATCATGATCACCTGATTCCATCACTCTATATACAATTATATTTATATGCAACTACTAATAACATGATAGCATCTCAACAAGGTAATCACATACTAACATGCATAACATGATGAATGCATTTCTACAAAATCCAATTGACTCAAAATAGACATCCTACGGTCCACTACTATGTCCTAGACACATTATACAACCTTAGTCCTGATACCAAAAATTGTAACATCCCAATCCGGAGAAGTGCCACAAAAAAAAAACAATTATAAAATAAGGAGATTTTAAATAAATATTTCTAAGCAATGGAAACATTCTTTTATTGAGTTAGAAAACTCCAGAAGTCATGACAAGTTTCTAACACAACTTGTACATATGAATACAATGTTTATAAGAGTACAAAAACATATGTTCAAAGGTCTTGACTCCAATCATTAGCTATATAAGCATCTAAGAAATCTGTATTGGATAAGATCTCTATTCTAGGAACCTGAAAATTTTTGTTAGTGTTAATATCCATAGAAGCAAGAATAAATAAAACAATTGAGAAATTATTATGGATCATGTTCAAGTTTAAGTAAACGTGAACTTTCCGACATAATATCATAATCTAACAAAAAAATTAATTTCGTAATCCAACTAAACATTTTTGAATATCACATTTCGTAATTAGTAAAACCGAATCCATAAGAATGCTAAAGGGTTCTTTAACCAACCAACCGAGAGTTCTTAATGACATTGTTTTGACCCCGTGATAGGATCACATTATTTATCTACTCTGTTATGTAGAAGAATGGACAATTTATATATGTACGAAAAACCATAATTGTCAAATCGTGAATTGAAATAATGTTTTGTGAATATTGAATCGAATTGAGAATCATAAGAAATTCTTTGATTTTTTGAAGTACGAGATTGAATGAGGCCCCCCCGAGATAAAAAAGAATGGAGAGAAATGGTGGTGGAGCTAGGGTTCGAAAGAGAGAAAGAAGTCTTGGAAAAAGAACTTTCATAGAGAAAAGATGGATTTCATGTGTCTTGTCTCCTATATTGGACAAGAGAGCTCTGGTGCTTTCTTTTGCAGAAGTTGTCAAGACCTAAATGCCTTTAGTTCTGTCCCTTGCGCAGCTAACTCCAAGGAAGGAGCTGAGAAAGAGAAGTTTTGAATTGTGAAGCCCCGAGCCCCCCTCTCCATAGGCAACTCGATGACTAGCCCTAGTGAACTGGTAGCAAAATAAAAGAAGAACCGGGAGTGGTGCTTGCTAGGAATGAAGCAAAGAGACTTTCAAGAAAAAAATTGACTTGTATGATATTCCACTCACGAGAGAGAGAGATTATGTACAAAATTTTGACTGGGAAGTCAAATCCTTTGAAAGGAGATTGAAAGGGATAGGAAAAGTGGGACTTTAGCATTTTCACAAAGGGGGTTTGCTTGCTTGCTGGCTAGCTTCTACCCGAACTGTCAATGATTCAAACAAAGAGGCATGTCCGAGTTTTCCTCAATTGAAGTACTAAAATTCTTCCTCAATCTTCTTCCTACTTTCTGGGGGAAGGGATGAGATGGAATAACATGTCATTTTGGAACCATTTGATTCGATCCTTATTTAGCCTAGTTGAGATTATTCTCCTCGTTGGTACAACTTTATATGAGATTAAGGTTTCACCAGTCAAATGTGAATGGTGTGGCACATAGTTCATGGACCTTAGTGCCTGTAGTTGGCCTACAGTTAGGTTAGGTTAGATAGGTGCCTTAGTCGGATTGTCGGTAAGCAAAACCTTGCAAAGACTAGATTCTAAGGCTCTCTTTGAGCGCTCACTAAGACCTATCCGGCACAGATTAATTAGAGTGTGAAGCCTCGTAGACAATAGATAGAAGTTTTTTAAAGGAAATTGAGAGATTTGGTCAACCGAGTCAGAAAAGAAGCTCCTTGCCTGGAGTCTTTACTTTATGTTGAAAGCTCTTTGAAATAACGCAAGCCTTCAATCGAGAGTAAAGTTACGGGAACATTCGTTTGATGGAAAAAAATTTCACATCGGCTATTTCGCTTGAAAGGAATTGACTTCAATTGCAATCATTTCTATAAACCGCTACACTTAAATTATGCTCAGATTCATAGAGATCCTCGAGCAAATGGATTTTGAATGCACAAGAAAGATATAGAGCACTAACAAACTCAATCCAGGGTGAATCTCATTGTGCATCAATGTCCGCTATCAAAAGTTTTTATTGAATTTGTCTCGAATTTCTCAAAAACCAGAAATCGGCGCTAGCTGGGCGCTTGAGTGCCAGAACTCCAGAACTCCAGAAGCCGGTGCTAGTAATGCGCTAGCTAGGCGCTTGAGCACTGTGGGGCTAGAACTAAGTGCTATCAAGGCGCTCGAGCACCGCGAAGTTTAGGGAGCAGCAGTGTATAGCGCTAGTACGCGCTCGTTGAGCGCTCGAGCGCCGCCAAGATGTACCAAAAGTATTTTTTAGGATTTTTAGTGAAGGCTTATATATATGAATCTTATGTTTCATTTAGGGTTAAGAAAGATACACTGCAGAGACTCAGAAAAAGGACAAGGAGTGTAGAGAGGGGCTCAATTTGAGGTTCGTAAGTGAGATACACTATAGAGGCTCAGTTTGAGGCCAGAGATTGAGAGAGATTTTTGTAATCTTTATTGATTATAGTGGATTATGTCTCCTTGCCTGTGGATGCATGCACTTCACCGAATAAGGTATATTCTTGAGTTTCTTGTTACTGTTCGTATTCTCCATTGCGTTGTGTGGATTGAAGCCAACAGTGTTTGTCCAGTGCACAACAGTTTTCCTCTAACTAAATCAATTTTCAGGAAAGCCTTGCCTTCTTAGGGAAATATAGCCACCATAGACTAGCTCTCTATAGGGTTATGATTAGGCCAAGATTTGCCATGTGGTATAGATATCTAGTTGACGCTTAGAAGGAGTACACTAATACCTTGAGACAAGAGAGAATGTGGCCATCCTGACCTATAGCACGGAAGGAGTTTTTATACTTCCTGCCACAGTTGAGTAGACTAGAAACCAGAAAGACAGATCAGTTCGTTCACAATAGATCTTGGAAGAACCGGGAGCAGTCCTGGCTTGAGCAAGGAATCCCTGACTTTGAATACCTCCTTGCGACGAGCAGCTTTTGAAATTCATTTCTCAGCCGAGGATGATTGGAAGTCTAATCAAATGCAAGGCTTAGGCTTCGAAATTCATGTTGTTGATGACACTAAGGTGATGATCTCTAGGCCAACTTAAATTCGATATTTACAATGTCGCAAAGGATCGAAGTTGACGATTAGAATCTGATCAAGGAATCTAATAAGCTCAACTTGGTTTTGAAATTGCGAGAATGTTGGTTCTTTCATTATTTTAGCAAAAGTTCATGTGATTTAAGCCATCTTTGCGTTTTGACTTGGATGACATTCAATATTATGTACGCACATTCTTATACATATATCGGCTAAAGGTATGCATTTTTCTATTTGAAGGGGATCGCAGAACGAGGAGGGGGAGGTAAGGATCTCAATAAGTTCCATTCACTCCCTTGTCAATGGCTCTGTGAAGGTGTTAGGGGCTGGTCTCTTTAATCAAAGGGGCGAGGCATTCTACTGCTGAATACCTCCAATCTCCAACTATCGAGTCCATCCGTAGTCATCTGGGAGAGTAGCCAGCTTCCCATTACTCAATAGGGAAATTCCTATGTGATCTAAATAAAAATGCAGAAGTGAGCATACCACAAGTGGTGAGCGTGAAATAAGAGCAGAAAGAGCCACAACCATTCCATGTAAGCTGAAAAGGTAGTTATGTGCGTCTCAATAGCCTACTTGCCTTCAAGCTAGACTCATTGGGGAAAAGCTCACTCCATTCGTAAGACAAACTAACGAAAGTTGACCAAGAAGCCAACCCAGTATTAGTAAAAGTAACTTATCACGCAATCACCATTTCAAGACTCTTTCTTGCCCAAACCCCGTTGAAAGCCGCTGAACTTAAGACTCAAGTTGAGAAAGAGGACTAGCCCCCAGAAGGGCTTTCTGAAGTTTGAACACTATCCCATTGGACAAACCTTCGATTTACCCCTAGTTCCAATTTCCATCCATCTTTTCCTTGGATTGCGTCAATAGCTCAAGTAGGCCCTCCCCTTTCCGACTGGACTGACTTGGGGAAGGGTCAATCTCCTCTGGAACATGCTTCACATCCACTTATTCATCATGACCAATAAAACTAATATTAACACAAATTATCTAATAAGATCATCATTAAATAATCTAACTGAAAAGATTTTACTTTCATCACAAGAGATTTTAACTCAAATTTAACTCACTGTAAGATTTACTAAAAATCATTGTATATTTTCTTTTGAAATTCATGAAATGGACCAAATTTTTTTAAAAGATAGTAGAATAATAAGAGAAAGAGAAACTCTTTAGATTAAATATAACACACTTTCAAAAGTGTCTTGTGTGCTTATTACTAATAAAAAATTCAAAAAAATATATTATGTAATTGTTGAGTCTAACTGATGTAACCCATATCATATTAAACTTTGATTGTTTCACCATTTAATAGAAAATTATTAAAAGTGTTATTGTCATCTTTTTAATCCTTAAAAAATATATTTTAACGTTTTTCACATAAATCGGATGTCTTATTCTTATTACATTTTTTGATCACCTAGTGAGTAAGAAATTATGCATAGTTATGTCTTATTTTTAAAATAAACACACTAAGTTGTATTATAGTATTGCCAAAATAAAACAAAAGTGGTAAATAGAAGTTCAAGATTTATTGGATATGATAATTTTAAGAATAATATGAATCGTAAATAATGAATCAACTCGTGAATCGAACAATGAATCGTAAGACTAATCACAATTCTATCATAAAATAGATTCACTTAGATTCGTATCAATTTAATACATAAATCGTAAATCAAATCGTGAACTGAATTGTGAATTGTAAGATTCTAATAATTATGATTCACATAGACAATTTATAAATTCTCTTTATGTATATCAAGGAGACAACGTCGTTGCACAACTAGCATCCATGCACTATGCTTACTCCTAAGCATTCGACATAGAAGTTGTTTAGAAAATGGTTTTGGTGGTTCATGCCATTGTATGTTGAATGCCTAGGAGTGAGCCTAGTGGATGGATCCTAGTTGCGCAACGATGTTGTCTCCTTGATGTATATAAGGAGGATACATAAATTGTCTGTCTAAATCATAGTTATCTCTCAAAGCTTTGATATTGTGATGGCTAAGAAATGGAAACATAGAGAAAGTATAATCTATAAGAAGAAGATAGTTGGCCAAAACGAAACTCTCAAATGCTCTCTCAAGTGATAAAAAAAATGTGGAGCGAAGAAGGAAATGGAATGATACGGGTTAAGCATGCAATACTCCCACATGAATGCTTTACATGTTGACAAATCATTAACTTTTTGTTTAATTGCACATTCCACCCCCATTATAATTTAACCCACCTAAGTTATAAATAAATAAAGACTACTACAATAAATTATATTTAATGTTTATAAAAACTACTACAATAAATTTTATTTTTTTATTTTTTATTTTTTATTTTTTTATTAATCCACTAATACAATGAGGCAGCTCGCAGACTTATTATTTCTCAAATTATGTCCTCTTATTCTTTTGTCTATCTCTTTGCGTGCCATTGAGTCGCGTATGAACGGGAGTGTTACAGATCTCCAACATCGGTATGATAACATTTCCCTAGTTAGTATATGAACCTTCGGTGTCTCTCTATTCATAAATAATATGGAAGAAAGGTAATTTTTTGTTTTTTTAATTTATGTTTTTTAACTTATGGATGTGCTGAACTTGTCATTGATTAATTGCCTTTATTTGTTCTTCTTCCCCCCTACTGTTGAACTTTTACTGGCCTTTGGTTTTTGTAGTCCCTTTCTCTTCATTCTTCTTTGTTTAGAGGGACTTTTCTCCTTTTATCACTTCTTCCTCTTCTTCATTAAGTCTGATTCTTATGAGGGGTGAAATGTTTGAGTCGGACGAGTTTTTGAAGAACATTTTAAAATCTTGGTGTCTTGTAAAATTATTTAAAATCGTTTTAAAGTCTGACGAGTTTTTGAAGAACTTTTGAAAGTCTTGGTGGCTTGGAAGATTATTGGAAAATCGTTTAAAAGAATCACCACATTGAATGGGACATTGTTGCTTAATTCAAGACATTCTTTGTCTGATCATCAAATCCTGTTTTACTATATGATGGAAACACTTATCTTCCACTCCCTGCCTTCCAGATCTGCATGCTTCATTCTGTCCATCATGGCCCTATTACTACTGAATACAGCGTCAGTGGGACAACATATGCACCAGAGGGTTTTATTTTTGGCAGCGATGGTATGCAGGTACTTTTTCTCTCAAATAATATGATTTCTACTATCGTTAATGTTTAGGAACCTCCAAACGGCAATTATGCATGAGTTTCTGCAATTTTTGTATGTGGACTTCTTACATGTTAAAATTAAGAATCCCTTGACATGGTTTTCAGTCTAGCTTATTCACAAATGACATCATACTTCTATTACTTCTTTAAGGGAAGTTCACACCAGAGTAAAATGTTATCATGCCTGCCTTTATGACTTAAATGATGGTTACTGCGTTGGGTATTATTCCGAATGTTATTTGGTACTTCTCATGCGCGGATTTGTTGATTTTTTTCTGCCTGGAGTTTGTTCTATATTTCATTTTAAGTTAGCAATGGTCTTGACTCTTCAAACAGTAGGCGCTCATGTGTCATCCTTCGCCTTTTCTTGTTGTTATCATGAAAGAAATATGGGAAGTGGATACTCGTCTAATCTTAAAAAGTAGTTTCTGATGGCTTAACTGAGAAAATCTTTGTTGTAGTTGCTTTATGCGATCATGCTAATTTGAATCTTGTTTTTTGGAAATTAAGAAAATCTGTCCCTAAAAAAGTTGAATTTCTTTTTTTAAGTGAAAAATCAGAAATTCAACATTCACTTAAAAAGTTGAATTTCAGGTGGTCCTGAAGTCATGTAGGATTGCTAGTGCAGCTAGGAGCTAACTGCCCTCAGTTTGGTTCATTTGTTATCATTGTTGACCAATAGGTTCAGATGATGTTGCCATTAATGCAACACCTGACATTTGTTTGATGTCTATATATATATATATAATTGCAGCCTTCTGTGTTTTTAATTCATAAACATAAAGAACAAAATAATTATCACTCTTCAATGAGTAAACATGCCCTGAATTTTTGGCTTTATTCAAGTTGTGGAATTTTGTAGCGCTTTTGGGTTTTCTCATTGAGCACCTTTACATCCTTAAGCATTTTATTATTGTTGTTGTTGTTGTTATTGTTATTATTGTTGCTGCTATTATTTGTAGCTCGAGTTTCCAGCTCAATTGCCTTGTCTTCTCCACATAGCAATGTGTTCAGCCCTATGCAACGAGTCTGTTTTACAGTACAACCCAGACAGGGGGAACTATGAAAAAATTGGCGAGTCAACTGAAGTTGCCCTTCGTGTATTGGTAGAAAAGGTTTGTTTTTATTTACACCTTGGCTGAACAGAAATCTGCAAACAATTGTAGCTTTGGTTCAGTTTCCATCTTATCTGACCTTGGCTTACTTTCTGGTAATTAGGACTCTGGTATGTGGGCTACTAATGTTTTCATGTCAATGTTGTCAGGTTGGTCTTCCCGGCTTTGATTCTATGCCTTCTGCTCTGAATATGCTGAGCAAGCATGAACGAGCTTCTTATTGTAATCGTTATTGGGAGAACCAATTTAAAAAGGTTCACTTCTTCACATGCTTTTCTGTTTGATATTTTCTTTTGCTGAGCATGATGAAATCTGATTTTAATTAATCCAATGCTTGCAACTCCTATAACAGCTATAGGAGTGCCCAGTATATTGGCAAGTTGGCATGTTGTGTTGCCTATTTTTACATCGATTTCCTGCTTACCACCTGTTATTTGGGTGTTTGGTTCTGAAATCACTACCAATAATGAAGTTCATCAAGAAGTTCTTTATTCTCGTGAAAAATTTCAAGAAATCTGGAGATTCGACTACACTAATACTAGAAACCATGAGCCTATAGTTTCAGATTTTTTTTTATGTTAGCAATAAGTTGATCATTTATTTGTTTAACATCCCCTTAGAAAGGCCATACCTGGTGTTGGTCCTGCAAAGTTGGATTTTATATTTTTACCAGAATGAGGCGTTGGTTGCCAACCCATCTTTTCATGCTTTACAGATGAAGCTTTTATTATTGTATCAACCAATCACCTCCATGCCAAATTCCTTTGTAAATCTGAACTTTTCGTAAGTGAGGAAGAACATGTAATCTCTTCAAGATTGAGCTGCATGGACGCGCACATTTATTTGCTGGAGTTCTAACAATTTTCTGAAAGTTGTTATTCAGTTGGAAATTTTATTGGAGTATTCGATCGATTCAATATTGATGAATCTTGAAAAGGGGGTTGAGGGCTGGAACAAATGCATAAGAAAAGTTCTTGGAATTCTTTGGGGATTCTTGATTGGTGCTTCTGAATTCTGTTGTATGAGTTTACACAGTGTGGGATGAATCCTGCTGTAAAATTTAACTCGTTGATTAGTGACAAACAGTTTCCTTTACTTTTCTTGATGTGTCATCCTTAAATCATGCTTGACAATCTCATACCCTTACAGGTCTCTTTTTTGGAATTTTCACGTGATCGCAAGATGATGAGTGTCCTCTGTAGCCGCAAGCAGATGGAGATTATGTTCTCAAAAGGTGCTCCAGAGAGTATCATTTCTAGATGTACGAGTATCCTCTGCAACAATGACGGTTCCACTGTTCCACTAACTGCAAATATTCGATCTGAGTTAGAGTCAAGATTCTCCAGGTTATGTTTAATTTCCTGCATTTGTGCCAATTTTTTTTGCCCCTTTACACGACACCACATGGATCAATTCACAGATATTTAGCTATTTTTATTTATACGATATCTATATATGCCTACAATTATAGGTGGCTTTATAAGTTGTAACTCGTAACAGTAAATTATAATTCTTGCCAATGTTATAAATACAAAACTTTCTGATGGAGACCACCATGTAGACTTCCTCGTGGAGTTCACGATGTAAGAACACATTTTTGACATCTTACTGAATTGATCACACCGATCATTTGCAGATAGCTGAGCTCCATTTGATTGGTCTGGCTTCCCCCACCATATACTGGCACCTTTCTGAATTGTCAATGCTGCGAATTTTTTTTGTTTCCCATTTTCCTTGTGCATCATTTAACTTGTTTTCTGATTCTTCCATATCCTGAATTTCTACTTAGAAATTGGTATTTGGGATTCATGAAGTTCTTGTTATTGTTGTATACCTAGTTATCTTTTCTAGGGCTTATGTGGAGATGCATATTTTTTTATTCATCAGCTTTGCAGGAAAGGAAACCTTAAGATGTCTTGCTCTGGCCTTGAAAAGGATGCCCATGGGTCAGCAGGCCGTGTCCTTTGACGATGAAAAAGACCTTACGTTTGTAGGGTTGGTACGCTTTCTTTTCCATATAGCATTTCTTCTTGTTTGGTCATGTTATATATGTAGATGAATGGTACCAATCATGAGTTTTACCTGTTAGCGGTCATAAAATTAGAATTGCAGAAGCAGCATTAGTTTTGGCCTGGCATGTGACTTCACTAATGAACTTAAAAAATGTTAAAGGCCATAACTTGCAATGGCCACTTACATTAAAAAAATATTGCATGAGATAATGTTATAAATATCTTAGTGAAAGTAGTATGATACAACTTTCTTGCGAGCTTACGAATACTTGCATGATATCAATTATTATACATTTATGTATGTAGACGAACACATACATTGAAATCATAAGATTGTGTGATGCGAACCATAAAGGGCGCGTTTTTTAGTTTAATTAATTATTGTATTTTGTCATTTTTGTATTCAGTTTCCTTGTAGTATTAGATTTCTTTGTTTACCAAAAATTTAGATAAATATTAGTTAGGATATTTTTGATAAGATTGATGTATTATGGTAGGCCATTAGCCTATAAAATAAAGTGTTCCATTTTATAGTAGTGAGAGTTGATTAATAAGAAATTGTGTGTAAGCTGTGTGGGCTTGTGTCAGGTTTGCAATTTTTCATTTTTTGTCCCAATCACCACTATGGTTATATCCAAGGTTGAGTCTTTGGGCAATAATTAGCATGAGAAAACACCACCAAATAATAGAAGTTTTAACACACATTCGAGCTATTTTAGATAAATTGGCCGCTATTTTTTTGAAAGATAAGGAAGAGAAAGAGGCTACTCTTAGTGAAATTTCAAGTGCTCAACCACCACAAACGTTTGTGCACCAACACAAGACAGAGGATTCACGAATGATTGAGGTAGATAAGAGTGTCAAATGAGAAGTTTTGTACTTCAATGGGGACCAAGACGCGTTTGATTTTTCCCCATCTCATGAATTAAATGATCCTATTCTTCCTCTACCTCTATACATTGAAGAGCATGAACTTCCTATGCAGTAAATGGCTTCACCAAATGCAGAGTCCCTTAAACAAGAGGGTGTACTTGTCCAATCCTATTGATTTGTTCACCAACAAAGGATTTTATCATATAAAAATGGTTGATTTCATTGATTTTGAAAACTTTGATTGGGTGTTCAATCCATGTTTATTGAACCTTATCAACAGTCTGAAAATCAAGATTAAATGGCGCGGATAAAACTGATGCATCTCACTTATTCAAAATACTTAATTATTTAGCATGGTAGAGTTCATCAATTTAAGGCGACCTCGAGCCTGAGTTTTTCTTTTCCTCAGTGGTGGAGAATAATGCAGACCGTAGATGATACAAAAGATCAATTTTTGAATTTTTAAATTATTATATTTTATTATTTTTATATTCATTTTTCTTATCTTGTTAGGTTTATTTGTTTATGAGAAATTTAGATAAATATTAGTTAGGATATTTTTGATTAAAATGTTTTCTATTAGAGTAGGTTAGCTTTAAGGCGTTTGACATTGCAATCGTCAGAGTTGATCAAAGGTGAAATTGTGTTTAGGCAATGCTGTTGTGTTGGGGTTGGGAGCCTTTTGCTCTACTTTTCTTCCATTTCTTGTCTCTCCAGATGCTATATCATTGTGGGTGATGGTTAGTGGCAATTTCTTCTTAATTCGAGTAAGAGCTTACCACATATCCATAATTTTATGTTTGATAGAAGAGGAGAAAGGAATGAAAGGGACATTAAAAGAATAAAATTGTTATAGGCTAACATTAGGAAACTTGGCCAAGGCTGCTTACAAGTAGAATTGTGGTGAGTTGTGGTTATGACAAGTTGTCATGGATGGGGTTCTAAAAGATAGTACAAGGTTTTTGTGATTTGTTGATGAAAAATGTGAATTATTGATTTTAACATTTATGTTTGCAGGATTTTCATTATTGGCTGCTGAAAGTTCAGTACTACTGTTATTATATTAGATTTATCTGTTATTTTGTAAGTGAATAGGTAGGGCTAGGCTTGGTTATTGCTTGATTGTGGATGGTCTTGGGTCTGTTCAGAGGTGGTGAATAATAACACAAGAAGAGTCTTTTGCTTCCTTTGCAAAGAAAAAGAAGAAATGCTGCAATGGTTAGCAAATTCTCTCACACAATTTCAATACTAATAGCCTAAATTTTTGTTGAATGAAATCCTTCTATAGACATCTATAGATGACTATATTTGATTCTAGTTGGAGATGATTCGTAATCAAGAAACTCAGAATCAGGAATTATGATACCCTAGATGTAATAAAAACCATATAAAAGAACAAAAATAAAACTTCAGCTGTATTGTCAGCTATGGTCCAAAACTATTGACCATGCCATCAAAATTGTGAATTACGAAAAAAAATCCTTGATCTGACCTCTAAAACCTAAGACAAATAAAAAATGTCCAGCAGCAATCTAATGTAGATGAAGCACGAGTTTAAAGTTCAAATTAACCCTAAGTGTGATTGTTTAATGTTCAGGGCACCTTGCATGTGGAACTTTAGGTTTTCCCCTTTCTTGTTTTTGTGTGTTAGTCGTTCTTCTCCACATTCAAAAAACTTAATGATACAAATTCTTAATTAGAACTAACCCTTGAAAATCGGCTTGCAAGGAGTGGGAGCCCAAAAGAGTTATATACATGACTAAGCTTTTACTTTGTCGATGTGTGTCACAAGATCATAACATACCATCACGCTCTGCAACTGACATCCCAATAGCCCATTCTATTAACATTGACCTACGGGTATACTTTTTTCTTTGAGCGGCTGCAATCGCCTATCAATATTCAACAATTTATCCTCCCGCCTATTCACAATACTAAGTTTTCTTAACCCGACTTGTCGATCACTCACTTTGAAAATCCGGCTATAAAGTTGCAACCCATATAATCTTATACTTGCATAGTCTACATTCAATCTTGTACTCGACATAATAACCAAACTAAACCAAAATTTTCCTTTGTCCTAATCAATTGGGATTGGGTACATGAATCCTTTTACGCTATTTGGCGGTCATATATTAAGTTAGTTTCAATAAATTCATATATTTTCTTAATACGGCATCTCATGTCAATTTAGATTTACCCTTCCCCCTTGTATTTCTGTTACTCATGATCTTGTCGCTTTTCTTTACTACTGTTTCAATTGGTCTACGTTGTATGTGTCTAAATTCCCTTAATGTATTTTTTTTAATTTGTCCTCAATTGGTGCGACCATCTGTTCATTCTCAATTGGTGCGACCATTTGTTCATTCCTAATTTTATCTGTTTTAGTTTTATCTCACATCTATCTCAACATTCTCATTTCAGTAACACTCATCTTATTATGTGATCTTTCTTAGCAGCCCAACATTCTGCCCTATTTAGAATCATTGGTTTAATAACTATCCTATAAATTTTTTCTTTTAATCGATATACGTCAATCACATAGAGCGCCGAAAACACCCCTCCACTTCAGCCAACTAATTTTAGGTTACATCATTTGTAATATCTTCATTTTTGTTAATAATCGAACCGAAATAACGAAAACATTCACTCTTAGGTATTTCTTGGTTTCGAATATTTACTTTGTTACTATTAATACTCCTATTACTAAAATTATATTACATATATTCAGTTTTTCTCCTACTTACTCGAAATTCTTTTGATTCCGAAGCTTCTCTTCACATTTCTAGTTTAGTGTTAACTCTACTTCTAGTCTCATCTACTAAGGCAATCTCATCAACAAACAACATACACCATGGAATATCATCTTAAATATGTCTAGTCAATTAATCCATAACTAAGGCAAAGAGATGATGATTCGAAGACGATCCTTGGCGTAATCTTTATGTAATCGGGAATTCATTTGTTTCTTTTATGGGTAATCTAATTATCGTAAAAGCTCCATCATACATGTCTCTTATCGTATTACTATACTCCTTTGTCACTCCCTTATTCACCAACGCCCACCAACACCGCCGTACTTGGCATAATAGCTGCTCTAATGCCAAATCACACAAACCTTTGGGTCAAACTCACACTTGAAAACCCAATTGTAAGGGAAGGGCCCCAAGAGGCTTATGTACACATAGCTAAGCTCTTAGTCAATGTGGGAAACAAAGTCATAACACTCCACCTTGAGTTTGTAGTATTTTATAGGATAAGAATCCTTGAGTATCTAACTTGTGAGCTTCGAGTCTTGAAATTGAAGTAAATTTGATATCATTACTCACCCCTATTGGAAGCAACAAGGAAAACATTAAGAAACCATTTGTAGCACTCTTTACCTTATATGGAATGATGAA